>JAQIVF010002560.1:0-10820 GCA_034698365.1 Steganacarus magnus | reverse complement strand
CGACAATTTTTCAAATCTCGATTTTTCTAGGGGGGGTCCAGACCCATGCAAGACCCCCCTCTGTGTAACTATGGTTATTATTAAAGTGAATTTGAATCTTGAATAGTGAGCACAATGATATCCCCAAATGCATTATATTTATTTATAATTCATAGCAGTTTCTATTTAACTCTACGCTTTCTACATAAAAAAAACTAGAATCTACAGTATACCCACATCTGATTGACCACTAGAATACTATATGCGCACATACGCACGTATAAGTTGTATAAATAAAACTTGTTTTGTTAATATTTATGATGCTTACTTCAGCTGTTATAAGGTAATTATTTTTATACTAAGGAGTAATGATGGAAATAAGCTCAACACTACTGAGCTTCAGCTTGAGCTTATTAAGCTCAAGCTCATAGATCACAAATATTGGACTTGAGCTTATTGATTTTAACTAGAGTTGAGCTTGAATTTATAAAAAAATGGCGAGCTTGAGCTTGAGCTTTGAGCTTATAAAATCTTTTAATTTTCAATCAAATTAAGATTAAAAATAACAATGATTTATAATTTTAGAACAAAACATGTTTGATTAAATTAAAATCTATTTTAAAAAAATTTTTAATATGAATTTAAGCACATAATAGTTGTTATAGTTTTATCTGACAATATATTTCTTCTATTAGTTATAGTAATGCCAGCTTTTGAAAATATCACTATCATCTATTGTCGAAACTATACTTTTAATTGTTTGGTCAGTTAGAGACAATAATTTGCTTTATAAATTGACTTCACCTAAATATTAAACGAACTAAAAACTTTTGTAACTAAATTTTAACGCTTAAAGTTTAATGATTTAGATTAGACTATAGATCGAGCCCCCGATTTGTCGGGCCCCCGATGGTTTTCGGGCCGGGCTTTTATTTTTAAGATTTAAAAATGTTCTCTTATACTTTTGGTTGTATAAAATATGTTCAAGTTATGTAATTCTCAATTTTTATCAATACATGTGCTCTATTATTGCAAATAAGCAGTGAATTGCATTAATTTTCATAATTACATCAAAGATTTTAAAGAACGCGAAATATTTATATATTTAATTAATGAATTTGTATCGCGTCGGGCCGGGCCGGGCTTAGTAATCTCAAAAATAATCGGGCTCGGGCCGGGCCGGGCCGAAGTCGGGCTCGGGCCTAAAAATTTGAAAAGATCTATAGTCTAAATTTAAGTCTATACTCGGAAGTATTATGTATTATATTTATGAACATAAATTAACACACATTTAATAACCATAAGCTCAATAACCTCGATGTCCCGAGCTTTGAGCTTTAGCTTGAAGCTGAAGCTCAAAATTGTGTGAGCTTGGAGCTTGAGCTTTAAGCTACGATACATGAAAAAATTGAGCTTCTAGCTCAGTTCAGCTCAAGCTGAGCTTTTTCGCATCACTACTAAGGAGTTAACAAACATGAAAAGAAAAATCAAAGACAAGGAGTGAGTCTTAATAAGATTATTAAGAATTCAAATATTAATGGAAAAATTCGAGTCCGCATTTACATGTTTGAAAATATAAATAAATGATAAATCCGGTTGAGTTCCTCTTTCGGCATTAAAAAATAAAACAAAAATTACTTCTTCCTGTCATTTAGTTTATGGTAAAAATTCTATTTGAAAATAACGAATAATTTGTGATAAAATCGCTTCAAGCTATGAATATAATAATAAATCAGATCTTATTTTTAGTTTCTTCTTGTGATCTTATTAATTCATAAAATGTTGAATATATATATATACTTTATTAAATTGGCTTAAATGTTGGTAAATATTTACATAAACTCTTTGAGCAAATTGTTTTGTTGAATTCTTTCGAACATAACTAATATATTTTTTTTTATATTTTCTACATTTTTATAACTTTCTTTGTGTAAACAATTTTGCTGACTTAATTCGCATTCTCTTTGTTTAAAATGTCAAACATCTGTTGAGAGCAATTTATTAAATGGTTTTGAAATTTTTAATGAAACGATCCAAAAAGTAAATTGATTTCCTAATTGGATAAACAAATATCCATTACAAATACAAAATCTTAATATCATATTATGCACTCAAACTTCTTTAACGCAAATACCAATTGAAATCTAGATATTTTGCTTAAAAGGTTGTTGTGAATAATTTTCTATGAAAACTATGGAATTGCTTGAAAAAAATATCAAATTATTTATTTATTTATTCATATTTTTCTAAATGTTTACTTGTTTTATTTGATTAATTTATGTTTTACGATAGTATTAATCAAAAACGTTTAATTAGTAAATTATTTATGATAAACTATGCCATTATTAACCTTTTGCGTCTCATAAAGAATATCGATAAAAAAGTTTTCCATCTAAAATTAACTTATCGATCGATATAATACTGCTGCATAACTTTTCAAAACTATTCTGTTAATTAGCATAATCAGAACAAAGAAATTTCTAAAACATTAGCGTAGAAGTTTTGAAAAAATTACTATAATTTAATATTAAATATTAAATAAATGGAAAATAATAAATTTTATTTGCTATTAGCCCTTAACCAGTAATTAAATTTATGTTTAACATAATCTCAGACAGAAATGTAATCACTTCACAGAAATAAAGTAAACTCAAATATCATTTATTTTTTTGAATTAGACTTGCACTGACAGTTTAGGGTAAAATAATAACACGCTTAAAGCGTTATATAAATAATCTCAAAAAAGTAATTTATTAAAAGCAGTTCATGCAATGATGAAGTTGTAATACTAATTACGAGTCTAACCACATATTTAAATATCTAATCATACAAATAATTGTTACAAAAAATAGTGGTTGAATTTTGGGTGTGGTTATGGGTTCTATCAATTTCGAATCTTAATGAATTTTGTAACATCATTTTAAAAATTTGAGTTGAATTTGTGAATTTCTATTTTTTTAGACTATATTTTACATTTTAGCAAACCTGGAAATAGAATTTTTTATTTGAATTTTTACGTAATTCCGTGCTTTACTCATAACTTTTTTGAATCGAACTAATATGTAAACTAAACAGGTTGATTAGTTGGATTCTAAAAGTACACCGAAAAAAACTGTAGTCATTAATAATAAATTAAATTTAGAACAATAATTAAGCTCAATATTATAAAACTTTAGTAATCTGAGTTTAGGCGAATATAAATATTTGTTTAAAAGTTAATTTTCTTTTTTTAACATCATTAATTTCACTCTAACTTATATTATAAGTTGAGTTATTTTTAATTAATATTTTTTTCTTAAATAACTTTTTTAAGTCCAATGTTAATCTTTAATAAATTGTTTTAAGGTTGAATTTTAAACTCAAAACTAACTGTTGAATTGAAAATATATGCAAATGAAATTTTTAAAAAAATAAAAAAAGGATACCATATTAATAAAAGAAAAGTTGTTTCTTCTAGTTTTAGATAGTGTTAAACCTTGTATAAAAGAAGCCAGTTATTAAAATTTTTTATCTGACTTCGATAAAATCAAGGCAGGTATATGGATTTGTTTTTTAATATTTTCTATATTGGTGTTGCTAAATAAATTGGTTGCATTGCACTTTGTGCGGTAGATTGTTGTGTTTTATATGGAACAATAAGCGCAAGTTTTTTAGTTAAAAAATTTTCATTATTGTTTGCACGCTTTCTGTTTAAATAACACAAGTTACATTTATTCATTTTAATCATGATTTTGGTTATGTAATGATTAAGTTAGGTTTGGTTCGGTTAGTTTTGGTTCGGTTTGGTTAGGTTTTTTAGGTTTAGTTTTTAGGTTTAGTTAGTTTTGGTTGGGTTTATTTGGGATAGTTTAAGCGATTTTAACTTTTTTTGGAACATATTAGATTATTTTTTCAAACGCTGTTTAAGTAATTTTTTATTATTATTAACAATATTTACATTTAATTGTTTGCGCGTGTTAATATATTTGTTTTAAACTTTTCAATTGTTGAACAAAAATCTACCGCACAAAGTGCAATGTAACCAATAAATTTATGTATTTTATTTTTCTTGACAAACTATAGTTATTTTATTTTTAGACAGTAGGCTAAACTAAATTTTACATTTTACTGTAGATTTCTTACGTATTATAGTGTCATATTTTAAATGTCATATCACTAAAACTTTTTTGCTTTCCACAAAAATCCTCATTTTCTGTTAAAAAAATTAAATCATATTTTCATTTAAATATTTACACAATTTTTTATTTAAATATTTACTCTAAATTTTTTCTTTTAGATTATTGAACTGTATTAAATAACCGCTTTTCATCTAAATTTTTAACAATTTTTTGCTATGTTAAGAAAAATTTATTAACTAATAATATTTATATTATAACCAGTTTATGTGTAAACATGTGAATTTTTATGCCCTGATTACTTGTTTTTTAAATCACTATTTGTTTTATTAGTGCTTTTTTAAAGAAATTTTTCTTTTGAAAAAATCCTTTTTAAAAATAAACATTTTTTAAACATCTGGAATACCAAGTTTTGAGACAGTTTTGGTGGCAAAATTTACTCAGCGCTCATAAATATAATTTTGTAATTATAACCTATAAATTTGCAACAATATTCAGTTTGGTGAGCCTCTCCAGACCAGAATCCGAGCCTCATTATCACTAATTACCACATGAAAGCATAGGTCTGTCTGATAAGTGAGTGCTGCACACAAAACACATCCTAAATATATTCATATAAAAATAAATATTCACAGGAAATGTCTTATAATTTACAGGATTTTCTTCTTGTAAAAGCTTCCGAAAATTATTTAATGGAAAAAAATCTCATGTGTTCATTACTAAAATATAAGTGAAATACTTTATGGTGTTATCCACAAACGAATTTTTTTCAGAACTTGTTCTTATTTTTTATTTTTACAAAACTTTGTTTTACTATTATGCAGCTCTTCTAATGTAACGCAATAATTTGAATGATAATTTAAATATAACGGCAATCTATTATAGAGAGGAAAACGAAGAGCACAAATAATTTTCTTGTTGATCCTATCAGTACATAAGTTATAACAAGAGCCTAACATTTTAGGTAAATAAATATCTTTTATTTAATACAATAATCACAAAATTTTGATTGATAATCAATTGTTAACGTAAATAGACTTGAATAAATATTTAATACGTTCGTACATATTTTTATGAATGTAAATGTTTTAATAAATTACAAAAACTGTCGTTTAAATCCGATGAGTTTTCGAGACCCCGTAATTTTTGGCAAAATTATGAAAAAATTGTAGATTAAATCCACTGAGTTTGACCCTCCCTTTTAAGCTGATACCTAGAAATTCAGTCTTTCAGCACCAAAAACATAAAGGATATATTAAAAGGCTATTTTCACTAAATTATTGATTATAAATTGCAGTTCTATAACTTGAAAATACATATTTTTACACTTTTTAATTAAATAAATATGTACATATTTTTAATTTTTTCGTACATAAAATGTTAGGCTCTGATTATAACAAACATTATATCCACAATTAACTGTTCACTGTATGTCCATTACTTTCATTTAATAACTTAATTACTTTATAACATTGTAATGTATCGATTACTTTTCAATGCACAATTTTCTTTCTTTGTAATACACTTTCTTATGTTCTTCTTATGTATATTTATTTTATTTATAAATTCTGTTTAATAAAGTGAGCTCATATATCTGTAAATAAAGATTTATTTAGATTTTTTTTTTTCATAAAAATTGCAATACAGAAATAATATTCATAGATTTAACATAAAAAATTTATTTACAAAGAAAAAACATAAGAAAGATTTTTATTCTTTTTTTATTATTATCTGAAGAGAAAAATATTTCATTTAATTTAAATCAAATTTAATTAAAAAACTTTATGCTTTCCGGTTTGCGACCACCACTACTTGCTGTAATTTTCTTCTATGATCGCTTAAATAAGACGACGCGCGAACCGATGAACACGATTCTGTTGTTGTCTTTGTGCTTCCTATATAGAAAATTAGAGAATATCCGTACGTTTAATATTTAGTTAGTAAATGTTGCTAATGCTATAAGCATCGGATTCGTTTGATTTAATCATATAATGATCCATAAAAGGAAAGCTAATCACAAATCTTACTAATGGATGGTATATTAGTACTGTAGATAATGTTTACTTAACACCAATAAATTATACTGTATATTAATTTTTAACGTTAAAAATCATTGGATTTTATTGTTTAAATGTTTAATTTTTTAGGTTAATCTATAAATTTTATTATTTTTACTCTAGAATATTCCAATCATATTTAAACCTAAAACTTTTATTTTTCACCAGATTATCAAAAACCTAGTATTTATTCTATATTAAAATAGAGCTTCAAAATTGCTTCAAAAAAATTATGATAATAGCATTAAAAAGTTCTCAATATTATGTTGTTATTATTGAACTTTTTCTTTTTTTTCCACTTATTTTTAAAACGCATGCAATGTAAAAAAATAAAATAGCATTTATTGTAGTAAGCATTAATATAGCAAATACAGCATTTATACGTATATCTAAAACGATTTTATCCAATTTAAACTTATTGAGTATTTATAAGCTTTTAAACTTTGAAATAAAAAACTAGCATATGTTGTAATTTTCAGACTTTACTTATCAAAAGTTTTTTGGCATAAACCGCGAATAAAAAAATAACTAGAATAAAAAAATAGGAAACTAGAAATAAAAATTACTGTATCGCCGGTGAATGGTTTTGAAACGACATCTGAGTACTGAGTACAGCGTTTGACGAAATGTGTAGCTAAATCCTCCGTAAATGATAGGATTGAGTGCGGAATTAGAGTACGCGATAAATGTGCTGATGTATGAGAGTGTAGGAAACCATTTCGGTAGCTATAATTAAACGCAATGTAACAACAACGCTATCATTAACACTTTCGGTGCATTACGCACCAGAAAAATAAAATAGTGAGCGCAAACGTGCAAAAACTATTACACTTACTTCTCCATTATCGTTAGACGAGTGTCCGAATAGCGAGTATAGAACTATTATCTGTAACGGCATCCATGAAACAACGAACACTAGAAGTACTATGCATACCATTTTTATAACCTATAAAAAATAATTTAATCACATTCAATAGGGTTTACGTGGTGTTGTTATGATTTTCCTTGGAATATAGAATCGAAATTGAAATGAAAAAAAAACCAAAATAAGTGAAGAATTAAAATTAAATCAAAATTATCCAAAAAAAGGTAAGAAAGTTATTTATATAATAAACAAGTGACAAAGATTCATATTGTGCTCACTTTTTATATAATTTTTTAGATTACCGAACAGCTTTTAAGATTTAGTTTTAGTATTAAGTTCTAAGTTAGTGTTTAAGTCGTACAGGTCAAGTCAGACACACGTACGGACATGTCAATTCCATTTTTAAGAAAATTGAGCTAAATTTAAAAAACTTCAAAAACAAAATAGAAAAGCTGCTACAACTCGGAAATTGAAAAATTTACATTTTCACTTCATGTGTAGTGAATTGTTTAGAATCTGCAGAAGAATGGAAATTTTGAATCATAACTCTATGCAATGCGATTAAATGCAGAATTAATAATGTTGACAAGTTAGCGAAACTTATTTTAATATTAAATGAAATTGATTTATATTAAAAATAGCATGAACTCGAGGAATTTGATTCTTAATTAAATGAATCACTTTCATAAGACTTAAAGGTGTCGGAAACATAAAACAAATTAACTTTATGTTAGCGTGTAATTTATTTTGTAATTATGCTTTTAATAAATATCTGTTATACACTATCACTTGGCACAGCAATTAAATTGTTTGAAACAAAAAATCAATAAATTTCAATTAAATAAAATAAGTACAGACGTTTGGGTTAATACATTCAGGTATTTATGTGCAAAAGGTTAATTAAAAATAGGTGCAATAATTAGTTTACAGCTACTAAAAGTAAAATGAACCAATTTATATTGTTTAGATAATAGATTAGATATTAGTCAGAAAACAAGGGTTTTAATCCAGGGCGGAAAACATCCGGTCTGAAAGAAGGACCCGAGGTATGTCGAGTAGATTTTTTGAGACTAGACTTAAAATCGATAGAGAACATCAAATAATGGGAGATTAGAAAAATTAGCTGCTAAGACTCATAGGGAGACTACTGTGGAATTAAAAGCTTTACCAGACAAAAATAATATGTTGTGATTAGAAGTAGTACTTCCCTCGGTAGTGATTTGCACTAGATTTGCGTTTTAACTATTTCTAATTACTAATTAAATGATTGTTATTAATTGTCGAGCTCCATGTGGGAAACACTGATTAAAGAAGGTCGAGACACTGGACAATTTCTTTGATAGGAAATTGAGCGATTAAGGTATTTTTTATTCAGAGTAATTTTATAATTTTACTTATAACAAGTAAGTTTAATAAGACTTAATCAAAGGTAACGCAACTCAAATATATTTCAATGGTTCTATCAATAGCTATCATAGATAATAGCAATGAATCTTTCTAAACGAGTTTCTTATAAACATTCTCAATCGATTTTTTCACTACTTTTTTAGTATAACAAAATATTGAGTTATGAAAAGTTGCTACGCTGAGTAAAAAATCTAAAATTATATTTTTTAAGAAATAACTCATCATTTTTTATACTAAAAATATAATTTTAAATTTCCTATTCAGCGTATAGTAACATTTTTCTAAACGTTAAGTAATTTGATACAAAGTACTGAACTTTCAATTAGATTTAAAACATTTTTTGGGAAACCCACTCGAATTATAGAATAATCGAAATATAAGGTTATTTTTAGAGCAGCATCGTTAAGAACAAACAACGGCACACAATAAATCTTTTAATCAACATTGCATTGCAAATTCCACACTAATCAAAATTTATAAAATAGTGTTTAAACGTAAGTTTAAATAACACGGATTCATGTTTGTTATTTATTTAAAAGATTATTTCGCAATAGTGTAGTGTTGCTGGTGTTGGGACTTTAATTAAATTTGTTAATTAAATTGATTGCAAAAGTAACTAATATTCTTGTATATACGTCATACGCTATAAAATTCATACCTTCTTTTTCGAACTGTTCTGTATCTTTTGCGTGTTTGTATTTAATTCTCCGGGAACTTTATGGACCCACAGTCGCCATATGATTAATGAGTAAACGGTTGCCATCACTATTACCGGCACGAAAAATAGCGTTATAGTGACCAATGAATAATATAACTTTTTAATCGGATATGATATAATACAGTCGCCTTTAGACGCGGAATATTCTGAGTGTACGGGCCAACTCTCTATGCAATTCGTTTCCAAAAAATTTTGCCACTAAAATATTTAAATATGCGTAAAATGTGTAAACATTTAATTTAAAGGAAAATTTATGGTAATTAAATGAATGACTAAGTGCGACAAAAACACATGTAGTTTTAAAAATGAATATTTTATTCGTTTCTATTTTTATCGTCACGTCATATAATGCTCTTACATGTGTTTCCAAAATGCTATTTAGCTTCAAAAATTCTTCACACCACATAATTAAGATAAATAGTCAATATTTTCTTTTCTTTAAAAGTTTTTTTTGGGTAATTAAGATACTTCTAAACTTTATAAAACTGTATATCGCTGGAGAGAGATAAAACTAATTTGTTTAGAAATTAAGTATAGAATTTCTGCTAAAAGTTTGCACAAAAAATATTTGTGAAGATAAAATTTATTTAATGCTTTATCGTTTACATTTTTTATGAATTCTAAATATCTGTACTGAGAGTGTTGTTAGCCTTCCAGAAAATTTTTATGTTTGCTTCGATCAATTTTTGTATGTGATACTAAAAATTACTGGGAAGTTTTCAAAATATTTATTTTATAATCTACTAAAGCTAAAAATTTTTTGTTTTTAATAAATAGTTTTTATATACGAAAAAATTAAAATAATTCTATGGTACTAAAAAAAAGTACTAAAAATGATTTATGACGGACTGTTGTTTAACTAACTCTAGTCACGCGAGAAACAAAAAGTTTATTCTCCAATGTCTGTCTGCCAGTTTGTTAGTATATTTCAATAAAAATGTTTGCTTTCAGTTTTTCGGGCAAATAAGTTCCTAAATTTTAGCTAGAAATTACTAAAGAGATAGAATTCATATTACTTTTTTTTGCTCATTTGATTTATTATGTTTGATTCTCAACAATAGTCACTGTTTGAATTTAAAACTTAATCATAAAAGTATGTATAAAAACGAGAGATAACAATAAAATTGTTTGCCAAAAATACTAAAACAACTTTTTCCGAAAAAATTATTTAACTAGAATATATTTTTAAAAAGTTTCACTTTTAAGACTTATATAGCCATCCATTTTTGAAAGTTTTTTAATAACTATTTAATGCTTTAGTCAATCCATTAATTTTAATGTCTGAAAACATTTTCATTAGTGATAAAATATAATATATAACATTTGAATAATGATATGTTATTTTTCTATAAATTTTTTATCACAATTTTACTTAAAAAATAAGAATACAGAAATATAATATAATTCTTAAGTATCGTTGTCATGCATTTAAATTATTGTATCACTTGTTTTACGCAATTTATCGATCATTACAAAATTTTAAATTAATTGCGTTTAATTGAAGTATCAAGAAAAGTAAACGCATCATCATATGTGAAACTTTGCTCTGATAAGTTGAACAAGAAAATACAACTAATTTGAGTGCGCTATAAAAATTAGTGCATTAAATAGTTTATTTTTAGCCACTAATCTTTAATGTGCACTTAATCTATAAAAATTAATGTACTATAAGTTATTAT
>JAQIVF010002559.1:0-10822 GCA_034698365.1 Steganacarus magnus | reverse complement strand
CATTACTATTACCACATCAAATTCACAAACAAAACTTTACTAAACATTTTTAATTCTATTTTTCTATTTTTTGCTTCCATTATTATCTTAAATACTAATTCTTCTGCACTTTATTTTTTTTACTCTGTATTTCACATTTCCTTAAGTCATTTTTGTGTTTCCTATTTTTTTGGCGTCTTTTTTATCACATTTTTTTAAATACATTGTATTGTAGTGCTGTATTGTGCACGTGTGTTATAAATGAATACAACTTCCGTACGTGCAGTAAGTAGCTTGACATTGAATGCCGTTATGTGACATTACTATTACATTTGTCTATATCTTTTATATTTGCCCATTTTTCACACATATCTTATATTGCTTAATGGTGTTTATGCGCTGGTAAGTGTAAAAATTGGGGACCAAACGAGATATTATGAATCCGCTTATTAAAAAAACATTATATTTTATTGTGTTAAAAATTATCACAGCTTCGTAAGCCCATAGCTAAAGCTTAATTTTCGGAAAATAATTTGACGGTAAAACTATCCTAACATCTTTCGTATCGCGTATCGTATTCATACATTTACTAATTGATTCGAAAAAAAAGTTCGTCAGGTTTTTGTTACGTGTGGCAAAACAATGTTTGCAAATATTAGAGAAACTTTTTTACACTTATTTAAATGCGGTCATTTCAATTAACCTAACGAACGCTTTTTGACTGTCGATCAGTAGATGTCTGCTGTTCTCATTAATTAAAAATATTTTATTAAATGTAGAATTTTCAGGTCATTTTAGTGCTAAATTATATTTGTATTTTAAAATTATCACGTCATCATTTGTGATTAAAAAAGACTTTAGATTTTATTCACAATAAAGTTTTTTGGTTAGCATGCGTATTGGCTTATGATCCCTTCTTTCGCGCTTTTCCTATTGTGTAAAAAGTTTTGATCCACTAAAAATAAATTAATTTAGCTGCATCTCTGTTCAAATTTTTTTTAACAATTTAATAAATTATTGCAATAAATTTACAAAATTGTTTAAATTTTTCAACAATAATAATTAAATATTTTATAAAAATACAATAAGAGAATAAAATAAAGAAACGTCATATTTAGTGTTTGGTATTTTATTAATCTCAAAATCAAAGTCAGCCCATATTTAATATATCGTTTGTATATTTATATAAATTCACATAATGTTTACTTTTATGTCAGTTATAATGGTTACGTTTATTGTAGTTATGTGACAGTGGATTCAACACTGACTTACCCGCTAACCTGTTTATGCTAAATAAACACTTTTAGAATTCAAGTACAAAAACTTTCTTAAGAAAACTTTTTAAATTTAGTGCTATGTTTTTTATTGCGAGTTATAAGTTTTCTTATAAGAACTCTTTCGCTAAGTTCATACTTCAATGTTTATCACCAATAAAGTCAACCTTAATATTGAAGACCAAACATACACGCATCAATTCAGTGAATACAAAAAAAACAAATCTAATGCGTCCCAAAATTATAATTTTTTATTTTTTGCGAATTGTATAAACATTTTATTTAATTGCAAAAACCATGGTTAATTATATTCTCATCCTCGCCTTCAAAAAAACCTAAATTCGCAGCAATTAAGCAGTGAAATTAACTCGTAAACTGCATGCAAATATTATAATAACACAGTTTATTTGTGGAATGACTGAAACCACTTGTTTGTGCGATCAAAACTGCTTAGAAAAGTTGTCCGAATAAATTGTGCAAAAATATTAGTTGTGTTGATGTGTAGATGTTGTGAATTGTTTAAGTGAAACTCCTCTCCAATCAATGGTCCGCCTTCCAGGAAATCCTTGTTATGGTTCGCTAAAAAGTTTTACTCACTTTATTTTCGACAGTACAACAATATTCCTAAAGTGAATGTTGTTTAGTTGTGTAACAACATCTACAGCTACTAAAACTGTCACTTTTAACAATATGTGTGTTAGAAAAGTAAAATGCATTTAAGTAAGACTTGAAAAAAAAGTTTTTTCTGATTTTAACGCTTAGTTTTGACGCATCTTTCGCTTTTATAGTGCTTTTGTGCATTCAAATCTTGTTATTATTAAGTTTTATAGCGGTTCATATTAGAAAATAATGTATTATTTGCATCAATTGTTACTTTTCATCAAATTTATTATTTTGTTCGGTTTGTTTTCATCAAACATCGTTCTCATCAATTCTCAAACAGGTATTTTTGCTTTCATAGCGCGAAAAGTTTTCTTGTGTTGTGTGGCCTGTATTTAAAGTAATAAATTGAGATTTTTGCTGATAACAAAAGTTTTGTTCAGCGAAAATTCTATTGTGGAGAAACATTAAAATTAGAAAGTAGAAAAGCAGAAAAATTAAAATGTTTTATATTCAATGCGATAAGTTTTTGTTTTTAGATAAAATTAACTTTTCGGAGAAACAATTATATAAAAAAAATTTATGCAAATATATTCTTAACATTTTCTGTTTTTAAAACTGAATTGAATAAATTATTTGCTCTAAAATGTGTATTAAGTTTACGTCATATTCAATGCCTGAATAATTAGGCGGTAATAGATATTGCAATCGATAACCAATATATGATTTAAGTGAGTGATAAGCGAATTAAAGTTTTTAGAATTGCAAACGTGAAACTAGATTCACTGAAAAATAAAAATAAAAATAGTATTAACTGTTAATTTAAATGAATAATTATTAGTAATTAAATATTTGCTTATATTATTTTGAATAATCCAAGTATATTTTAATGCCTGCACCAAAAGCACAAAAGTAATATATAATCGCTTTTAAAAATGGTTGTTTAATTTTTAATGTTTATGCACTTTATTAATTCATTTAATATTTACAAGTATTCATATTCACAGGCGCAGTCAGAATTCGCATTTGTATTCCTAACTCAATTTATGATCAATGTCTGCGGATGTCGGATAATGTGAGTCTTGTATTTTAAACATTTATATTATTTTGTTTATTTTTTATTTGTAAAATTGCGCGATGTTTTGACATTACTCGCCAAAGCGTTAAATTAATCACAATTCAACAGTCGCTGTAAATGCCAAAATGAAAAGCATGTAATAATTTTAAAGATCCGCAGCAGATTTAACAGCCCTCATTTTTTTTGCTATTTTTTTAATTAATTTCAATAAATTATAATAAATTTCAATTTATGTGTGTATGAATAAGCCTATAATCTTATTTAAGTATCGATTCATAATTTAAAATATAAATTTGAAAAGTTTCCATATCAGTTGGAAATGTAGATGAAAGATAAATTGAGAGTAAATTATATAACTTTGTTTTTTTGATTTAATCACTTATTAAATTAAAATTTACTGCTAAACATGACGTTTGATAAAAAAATTTCTTTAGCTGTAATAATAATAATTGTTTCGTAACAGAGAATTTTGTACGAATCTTAATGCGAATATTTTTTTGGAAGTTTAAATCAAACATTTTAATTATCACTCTATAAGTAACGTTTTATGTCATAACAAAAAATAAACGTCATTATTACAGAATTTGCGGCAAAAAATGATAAAAGAGCTTAATTATATATTTCTCGCCGCTTTGTTAAAACCGACTATTAAGGTATCATATTCTTTAATGCGAATATTTTAACATTTTCTTTTCGATTAGTTACACATAAAAACCTATTCCACCAAAAAACCTAACCTTGATATCACAAATCGTAAACAACTTTTGTGCTTTCAATCAACACGTATTACAATTGTAAAAAAATAATCTCGTATATACAGTATATATTTTTTGTTAATGAATAGGTTCCCGGGACGTTCTCATGCATCAACGCTCGAGACAAGTAAAACAATAAATGACATTTCTATAATATTGCATAATACATCAGATATATACTTAACAATTCAATATTTAATTAACTATTTTTTTTCCTGATAATTTTCTCGCACACACAAAAAAAACAAGATTTGAATGCATGCGTCTAATAGATAGAGATGAAGCAGATGTCGTTAATTTAGATGCGGAAGATATATATTTAGCTGGAAGACTGTATGGCTTGGAACCATTTATTCTCGAGGAGAATAACGGACGTAAGTATTTTGCTTTATAAAAAATTTATTATACTATTCTCAAGTTTATTACTTGAGAATAATGCAATCATTATTACCGTATAATCTAAAATAACTTTTATATTAACTAAACACTACATTAAAATTTAATCAATTAACGCATCAGTAATGATTACTGTATAATAGGAAAAAATGTGACATTGATTCTGTCGCCAGTAATTAATTTACGACAAAATGCACAATTTTTAATCTATGAAAGCTATTTAAATTTTATTGTAATGAAATAACGAGAATAAACAAAAATAAAACATTCGCTTCGCGTGCGTAATTAATTAAACAAAATTCTAAATAAATGGACAGCGATTGCAGCATAGAAATCGTAAAAGGAAAACTTTTTTATTTACTACTATTATTACTGTATTTAGTATTATTGACCAGAAAATTTATTAGTTATTTGATTATGTATTAAATCAAGCATTGGAAATTATGGGTAAAATAACTGTATTATTGTTTAAAATAAAGAGTATGATCCTTCAAGTTTCAGATTAAGTAAAGCTTATAAGATTTTTTTAAATGCATTTTTTATTACAAAATTTCAGTTAAGATTTGATTAGCGTAGGTTATGGTTTATAGTATTCGAGTCTGAACCTGGACCAGAACCACAGACTCTGGTTCCGATTCTAAACTCAGGGGATTTTGTCTCTAATTTATAGTTAGTTGTATTAGACATTTATATAATTTTCTTTAATTCTCAAAATAATAATTTTAATTTTTTATTAGCGCCACATTTTATTAAAACTATAATTATATTCTTATTATTCTGTAGATTATTTAAAAAATCTTGAAATTAATTAGAATCCCACATATTACTTAAATTACGTCATATTCTATATATATTGCGCTGTATTATTCATAATGAATAAATTGCCCACACATATTGCACTGGTATTGTTTGCGTTGTGCTCAAGTAAAGTGTGTAGTATGTCAATACGATTTAATGTTATACCGTTATTTAAACTAAATTAAGTAAACAACAGGCAAAAAAAAATTTGAAAAATAAATATTAATAGTTTTTTATTACTGTTAAATATATGAAATTTAAAATTTTGAATTTATAAATAATTACAAATACAATAGTGTAAGCTCTAAAGCCTAAAAATTTTGATTTTACAAATTGCTTGAGTCATCATTCTAGCATAATATGAAAAATTTGAAGATATAACAAGATATAAGATATAAAATTTTGTATTTATGGTGACCGCTAAGCTTTTAGATTTGAAAAGCAACTTAATTTGCATTAGTTTTAACTCTCTCTGCCGAACTTAAATTTAAGACACTATAAAACTGATTTCTCAGACCTTCGGGCATTATGTGTTTAACTAATAATTCCAATACAAACAGGATTTTAGATCAAATACAACCACTTTACGATGAATTGAAAAAACCAGTTTTAACAAAACAAACAATTTGTCATTTAACGTGATTACAACTGCAAAAAAGCCTTCTATTATTAAATGGCTGGGCTTTCGTGCAATAAAAAGTGCATTTTGTATCTGGGTTTTATTTATTTTGGCATAATTTTGAATGTGACAGCAAACTTGATATTATTCTAAGTTTAGAAATATAAAAATCTAAGTTTACCTCTTTTTCCTAATTTTTAATAGAATGATTTTTACTCATATTTAAGTGAAGGTTTTCGTGATATCTAAATCAGCTACAATTTTCGAGTGTCTAAAAAGATTAGTTTAGCCGATAAACTTGAGATATTAACCTAACACTTTATCAAATTTCAATGTAATAAACATCGCTCATTAAGAATCAACGCCATATAATCAATCCAATAGTTTTTGCGCAGTATTTGCTTTAAAAATTTTTTCTAATAAAACATATTGACTACTAATCAAATTAATATTTCAATTTATTTTCAAGTTTTAAATTAATGACAACAAATAAACTAAACAAATTTATATAAACATTCAAATATATTTTCATAATATTTTTAAATCAAACGATTTAATTAAAATAAGCCATAATTCACAGTTTAGACAGAATTTTATTGAATGCTAAATTTTTATACTTTTTACATTTCTGCATACTGTATGTATCTAAGGATAAAATATTATAATCAGTTTATTTGCAAATAAGAGTAGGAAATGTTTTACTATGTTACACAATATTATATTATATGTTACACAATTTTGTTGAGGATATTTGAATAAGGTGTGGATTATAATTGCTTTACTATATTGGCAAAACTCTTTCGCGAAATATTAAAAAAAATTAATTGTGCTCATAAAGAGGCACATATTGTGGCAGTTGTTGCAAACTTGCTTAACTTTTTAACGTTAGTTGAAAAATTTTCAAAACTACAAAGTTAATGAAATTTTATTTCTAATAATGAGTTATCTAATTACTTAAATAAGCTTCAAATTATATGCTAAGACCATTGATTGACTTATATAATTTTGCTTTTGAATCCAAGGTTATCGTTAAAATTAAGGTAAATTTATAAATGAAGGTCAAGAATTTACGACTAACGGTTAGAAATAAGAAAAGCAGTGAAAACAGATCGGTTTTCATCACTAGGAAGCTTCTCTATTATCTTATTTAATGCTTTGTTTCACAGAATGTGCACATTATATTACTGTAAAAATTTTACTATTTATCTTTTAGTTCTTTCAACTGAATAATATCTAATTTATTATTTTTGCTTCTAGTGGTTAGATTTATTTATTTTGGAAGAATGGAATAAATATATTTTTTCGCAATTAACTTTATGAGAATCCTTCGCTAATTTATTCATATTATTAAATACAATATTTTGATTTTTCATATAGTGTTTATAAACACTAAAGTTTTAACTATTAGCCTGTCATCTCCTAGTCTGACCGTTTCTTCACATCGTTTTCAAATAAAAAAGTATTTTATACGAATATAAAGAACTTTAAATGCTATACGTTTCTGACTGATAAAATAACAAGTTATTACTATAAATTTTATCGTTTTATATGTTTTTTTTTAATTTTAGAGAGATAAACAAAAACCTAGATGTTCTTATATTTTAAGTCATTCTTGTTTACATTTTTTGTTTATTTTTTAAAAAAAATCCTTCACAGTTTCCTCTCCTTTTTAATTGTGAGGCTTTATTTTTTTTGCTAATAAACTCATTGAATATTCATCACACGTGGTTTCTTATATGGTAACTAAATTTTAGTATAATATTTATCTTCACAATTAGAATTAATTAATTAATTCTCTCTCTCTCTATCTCTCTCTCTCTTCTCTCTCTCTCTCTCTCCTCCCTCCCTCCCTCTCTCCACACGCGAACTCTCTCTTCCCGATGTTATACTCTGATCCCTTAATACAAAAATAAAAATATATAATTTATATGGTCATTTAGTTGCAAAAACATTAAATGGGCTGTATTTGCAAAATAATTTCTGAAAAAGGATTTTTATACTTTTTGCTACTAAATAATGATATTTATTACGGCGTTAATTACTTGATCCTTGAAATTTAATTTTACCTGAAGTTACGTGTAATGCCTGCTATTGCTATTCATAATTCTAATTCATTCCTCGATGACGGCTTAATTAGTATAATTTTACTGTAAATATAATAGAAGCATCTAAATGTACGAATAGTTCCTATACTAGAAGAACATAACGTGATCTAAGTTTTGTGCGTTCGTTATAATTTGTACAGATTCTGAATATTTTGTGTTTACTGTACATGTTTAGGTACATATTGTGACTGATGATAACTTTGCTTAACTTTTTTTAAAAATTTTCATAACTTACAGAGAATTTAAAGTTCTGAAACATTTAAAGCATGTTTGGGAATTTTAAATTCCACACACCTTACACACACACGCACAATAATAATACAGTCCGCTATTGCATGTAATAAATGTCATAAACTGATGCACCATTTTTTTCCATTAAGTTCGCTCAATTAAAAAGATATAATCTGTTTTCTTCGTAAGCTATTATGACTCAAATTTTTCCTAAAAGCATTAAATATTATTTATAAGATTGTTTTTAACATCATTAATACAATTTTAAATGCCTCTTGAATTTAATTATACGGTAATATATTATAAATACAGCTCATATATTACATATAATAAATAAGCGTCTGAGTTATCATTACTGATTCATCTTAAACAAGATATTTACAAAACATACTATAATCGACTCGCTATAATCGAAATTATTCTTATATACCGTTTTATCCACAGAAATATACAAAAATCGTTCGGGTGTTTTGATTCCTCGTAATAGCAACATAAACACAATAGCAGATCTAAGGGGTAAAAATGTTTGTATGGAATCGTATGGCATGACTGCGGGATGGAATATACAGGTTGGCATGTTGTTGGCCACAGACACTCTGGTGCCCGACTGTCGCGGAGAACTTCATTCTGTCGAACGATTCTTTGGTATGAGTTGCGCCGCAGGACAGTGGTCTAATGATGCTTATGTTGACCAAGAATTGAGTAAATATGTTTTATACGTCAAGTTAAGTTACGATAAAACAAAAACAAAGCCTCAAAATTTTATGCTCTTTCTATAATGTCTAAACAAAAAAAAAGAGTAATTTTGAATTCATATTGGAAATCATTCATTTAAAGCTTATTTCGAACAAACCCCTGATTGAACTATTCATCAAAAAAATCTTGTTTTCCATTTCACTTCAATACAGTACAAGCGAAAAATTATTAATTATTATTCGTTATTGTTGAACATCTGGTTTATCATAAAAGCTTTCATACTAAATATTATATCCTACGCTTGCCTTTTGAGTACAGTATCATATGAATTGCAATAATTCTTTAATAACAGTATCCTTGATTTGTAATGGTGTATCTTTTATTTCTTGTTTTGCTATCAACAGTTTTGACACTACAATTTAAAGAAAAATGATAGTATCGTATCTCAAAATGCTTTATGATTATGTTTATATTAAAAAATCATTTTGTAATTCTTAACCTCCGTAAAAATGATGTACATATCAATCTAAATTTTCCAAAGCGAGCACAACCTCGAAAATCATATTTTTAATGCTAATCACAGCTTTAAATCCAATGAAATCTGGGATGGAATGCATATCAGCACAATCTAATCCTTTAAACTTTTTTTAATTTTTAAAAATTCTTTAAGATAAGATTAGAAATCTTGTTTTAATGAAAATTATTAAATTCCAATTTCTCCAGAAAAACTTCACCCAAATCTGTGTTCACTATGCAAAGACCCGACAACCTGCTCGTCTAGCGATGCATATTCAGGCACAGAAGGGGCAATAAAGTGCGTTACCGAAGGACAGGGACAGGTAGCTTTCACTACGCTAGAAGCTGCGGAAACATACTTCCGTGATAATCCAGCTGACAAAGAAAACTACCAATTTCTGTGTATCGATGGATCTCGAACGCCTATCTCTCGCAGGTCATGCGATTGGTCCAGAATACCTAGTAATGCGTTTGTGATTGGAAAAGGAAAAGGAAAAGGTTAGCACTTTTTTTATTTGTTTAAGAAAAACAAAATCACAGCGAAATGTTTTTATTTGATGGCAATCAATTTTTTACAGTTATTAATGACAAAAATATTCTACAATAAAATTTTAGTATTGTTATGTCCTTAAATTTTTTGCTTTTTATATTTATTTTTAAAGTATTTAAAAACGATGTTAAATATTTAGAATGATGCATACTTCGATCAAATATTTTGGATAAATATTAACTTATCTATAGTTTGATGTACAGTTAGATATTGTCAAAAAATACTGTACAATTATTTAGACAAAATATATTTGAAAAATTGCACACTAGTATCGATTAATGATGCAATTATATAAAATGATAATTAATTTATGATTTATTTGTTTAAAGATTGTACACATGTATTCTCAAATTGACTCATTTATGGAATAATCCCTAGAAAAACATAAAAATAACATTTCTTCTCCATTCCGTTTAATTGCATTTTAATTTGAAATCAAAAAGACTCATTTCCTTACCAATACTTGTACGGATTCCTAGAAATTGCAAATATTTTAGAATTTTTTTCTAAATTATGAATACAAATATTTGAATAAAATATTAAAAAGTAAAAACATATTATGAGTAGCAGTAGAAATTAAATGAGTCAGAATAGTTTTAATGATGTGAATCAGCACAAATGTATTACAATTTATTGCCCGACAAAAATAAAAAACAAAGTTAGTTAAAGCGGGGTTTGTTTAAGCTTCTCAATTAACTAATTTTTTTACCTCCAATTAAAATATAATTATTATCATTTCAATAGTTATGAGCAATTTGTCGAATGATTACCAACTCAAATAAAAATCTGCAAAACATTTTTTCAATGCAAAAATTAAAAAAAAATAAAAATGTAAAAAAATGAAACTAGTAGTTACATAGTTTGTAATTTTGTTCCTTTAGAATTAAACCTCTATTATTACTTAACGCTATTATCATATTATATATATTATTTCATAGAACGCCTAAAAGATTACTTCTTGCGAATTCTGCAGCAAATATTCTTCCGTTTTTCACAATTGCGTCCTTCGTGGTTCACACAATCGTTTGTATCATCAGAGAATGTCACTCAACTGGTTTCGATGCCCTTCAATATGCAACGCTGGGACAAGTATTTAGGTATTGAATCTGCACACTCTTTTGCAGCTCTCATTTCTCTCTCTCTCTCTCTCTCTCTCTCTCTCTCTCTCTCTCTCTCTCTATATTTCTTTATATATTTCTTTCTATCTCTCTCTCTCTCTAATAAT
>JAQIVF010002558.1:0-10823 GCA_034698365.1 Steganacarus magnus | reverse complement strand
TATTTATATTTTGAACCACTCTATTAAACTAATTATGAAATTTTGAAAGAATTGTTTGAAAGTTAACTCAGTTAACCTTAACTTATTCGGTCAAAAAAGTTAACTTGAGGTTAACTCGGTTAAGGTTAAATTTAAAATTTGCTTAACCGGTTAAAGTTAAGGTTAAGAAATTTTTGAATTAACGGTTAAAAGTTAAAAGAATTCCTTAACGGTTAACCGATGTGCATCACTAATTAAGTGATTGTTTTGGTTTGCAATGCGTTAACAAACAATTCAGACATAAAGTGTTTGGTAAACAAACGAAACTCGTATTAACCGACGATAATTCAGATTTTGATAAACATTCAATTATTAAAGAGATTATGATTAAAAAATATGACAGTTCTTCTGATTCAGATGAATGGTATACTCGTAATACGATTAATTGGTCAAATAAATCAATAACTGCTATCGATAATGATTTATTGATTTATGTGTTAAATAAATGTGTGAATATTAATCATATCACCATTGATTGCAATCGTTTGGGTGTAAAAGAACAAACAATTAATATAATAAGTAATGCATGCAAAGGTTTGAAGCATTTAACGATTAATGGTCATAATCATTACGTAGTTGTGAATGACATTAATTATATTGAAGTATTAAAACAGATTGGTTTGAAATATACAAAATTGAGTGAATTAGTGATCAATTGTTTGAATGCACCATTTTATGAAGTATTTAGAGATGGGTTTAAATCACTTGAAACGTTAATTATTAAAAATAAGCGCGGATTTGGCGAAAATATTGCATTATTGAAGAATTGCGTGCATTTAAAACATTTCAATCTAAAGTTTTGTTTGATTGACTCCAATGATTTTAAAGACATTCACTTATATTTACCGCAACTAAACACGATTTGCATTCATTTCGATCATAGTTTACAAGAACAAGAATTTACCAAATTAATGCAACATTTGGCAAAATTAACGAATTTAATTAATTTGAAATTTTTTAACGGTTGGAGTTACGAAAGTACTGCCGATATTATACATTCATTTATTGACAAATGTTTGAGCGTCAGACGAATCATTTTAACTGATAATTGGGCTGAGTTTGATGTGAACCAAATTCGAGAGTATATCGCGTGTAATAATAGAAAAATAAATATTGAATATAATTAATTAATTTGAGTACGAAAATAACCTGTTTTCTAGTATAAATTAAAATAGAGATTAATTTCTTAAAAATGTGTTTTAAAAACGTGCGTTGCTTAATATTTTTCACATTTGCTGCAACAGTTTAACAATTATTTTCTTGAAAAATCTATTAATTTTCATCATTAATGCAAATTAATTTTATTAAATTCATGTATTTTGAACAAAAATTAATACTTAATAATCTTAAAGATATAAATTATTATAGTGATTATTAATTAGAAATAATAGCTTAATTGTGCGTTATTTTAAATATATATATGAAGTATCGTTGACTTAAAATTATATAAATGCTAAATTAAAAATTACCTTTGATTATAATGGCGTAACACAAAATAAACGATTAATTTATTTTAAGACTCATTGTAAATGAAAGCTGAGAAAAAAGAATTCTATTCTAATTTAGTTGTTATAACGGTTAATTTATAGTTTTAATTTTACAGAAAATTTAGAGAACACTTATAATGCGTGGTTTGCTATAATTGGTTCGCTAAATAAAATGATTCACATCTGATTACACGTGTAAATAGGAAATTGAATGCGTTTAACAAAGAGTTAAGAAAACAATACATTACAATAAGTTACTAAATAATATAATCGTTTTCTGGGAATAATAGCATTGAATTTAATAAATATTCAAACAATAGATAATTATAAAGAAAAGACGCTACAAAAACGATAAAAAAATTATTTTACAACTTGTAAAATGCTTTATTGTTTTTAATATTATAGTTTAAAAAATAACATAAGGGAATATTATTAAATTAAATGTTTATACGTGAATATAAATATTTAATGTTGTGTTAGTGTGACAATCCATGCATTCGTAATTTATGATGATAATACTTAATTCACACAATCAATACTTAATGAGAATATAATTAACTTATAACATAAACATTTATGCATATAGATATATACAATGTTATATATATATATGTTGCCAATCGAACGCATAATCAGTGTTGATTTTACAGATGAAGGTGATAGTGATCACCGAAAGCTCTAAACATATAAAACATAATACTATAAAACTGTCTGATAAAGTTTTTAAATTATTTCAAAGTTATTGAAATTGACAGTTAAAATATGGATATATTTAATAATAATAACTATTTTTTAGTATTATTAGTGTTATATCTTTGTGAACAAATTTGGACCAAACAGTTACGTATTGTACACTATAATAAAGTCAAACTCAGTACTTGCGAGTTGATTGAATTTTCAGCAAAACCCCCTCAATAAAAATGCTTTAAATGGCACCAAACAAATCTCGAACAGAAACAATTATTACGTAATAATAAAGGTGGACAATATTCAGAATATAAGGAATTTCCTAACACTGTATTAATAAAGTAAGTCGTATTAAATGTCGAAAGTTATTTAATGTTTAGTCTATTAAATTACCGCATATTTTTATTCCATATAAGTCAAAACATTCATTAACTCTTTTATATTATTGAAATTTAATAAGTAGTTTAAGGTACGAATGAACTATAGAAATTAATAAAATTTATACTTTCAAAATTATGATTATTTGATTGTTTTTTTTAACAAAATTGCTGCGCAGTTTATTCGTAGATTTTTTTGTAAATTGTTTGCGCGGCACTTTAACTATTATAGTAGTTAATTTTATTTTAAATCTTTGATTACTATCGCATTCAATATGTATACACTCGTATACATTTTGTATTTCATCGATATCTAAAACTGTACTGTCACACATCTTAGCCACTAATACCTTATCATAAAATGATTAAACTGAAGCAAACAATACACAGGCATAATCTGAGATACTGAAATATGTTTGCAGACGTAAAAAACAGGAGCTAACTTTATTAGTTTGAAATCTAGTTTTTGTTTTTGACACATTGTCTGTGACCTAAATGTAACTTTTATCTAATATATTGTATATTTTGTCTGTATTATTGAAAATAAGTTAAAATTACTATTATATGACCCAAATATATTTAAAAAACCCGTATATAAAGTGAGAGATTTTACAGCAAAATTTTTTTCAGAGATTGTCTATCTGACAGTTTGCCTTTTAAAAAAGTGTATTGCACTCAATGTTCCGACCCTTTGTTTATTTGTTTGCTTCTCTATGAGCGGTCACTTAACAATCTATCCCTTACAAGTTATTGCATCTTTTCTCGACCTGATATCTTCGGACGTTGTTGTCGGCGGTTATCTCTACTGCAGTAGCAGTCTGCATTCAATTTAAGATCAGCCAGGTTTAGATTTACTCTAAACTTAGAGAATTGGCTTCCTATCGGTAGGCACCGCTAAGTGTTTGAGTAGTATCTAGAATCTGCAAACTTAATTTGACCAACATTGATGGTCATCACCTCTGGCGGCGCATCGGTTAATCTATTTTCAACTAATCGCAAACTGCGCGGATGTACTTTTTCGCATGAATGACTGTTCGTCTTCTAGCTTGTGAATGTTCGCAGAATTTAACTGTTCGTCGGTATTGACTGTTCCCGGGATTTGCCTGTTCCCAGGATTTGACTGATCGCTGGATTTAACTTTTTTTCCGGATTTGAATGTTCACCCTATCACCTGTGACTTCGTCTTCTCGCTTTCTTGTTTTTTGTATACATCGTGATTAATGATTGAATTCGAATACTACGACAACTTTGGCGCATGTAAAGACTGCAATTTACGTCCACCTTCTCCGGGCAACTCCTGGACCGGTATATCATCTTGCTCAGAATATAGTGAAACTACAACTAATGAAAGTAAATTGTAAAGTTTTTTTTGTAGAATTTATAGAAGTAGTTTATTTGGCAATAAATTTAATTTATATCTAATTATTATATAGACACTCCATCAACTGTTAAGCTTTATAGAAGACAAAAGAAACGACTAAGAGATACATCTCGACAAATCGATATAAGTAGAAAATTATCGGTTCAGCAGAAACAGAATTGTTCCATTAAAAATCAACTGCAAAGAAAAATAAATCAACTCGAAAGAAAACAATCGCGAGCACAAAAAGACAATAGTTCTATATAAAACCGCTTATGTATCTTCAGTGGAAAATAAACCTGAATTCGACAGCACTTTTGGACCTGATTACGTCAAAGCACCGACTTTACTCAAGAGTGTGCACTAGCTAGAATACAGCGCGAAAGAGTTTTATTTGAAATGAATTTTATCAAGTTAAATACTATTTATAATTAATGAAATAATGAATAAATAATTTTTTTTTATTTTAAAACTTACGTCTATTTTTATTTCTAATTTAGACATTAAAAGTAAATAATGTTAGTCATTACAATGAGTACGTATGTTCATGTAAAAGCTTAGCTGTATGAGATTTTGTGCTTTCGAATCATGAAATATGCTCGTGACCTTATGGAAAACTCATTAGCAATTAAAGATTTATCAAAGTCAATAGCTGAAAAAAATAAGTTGATGTATCTTCAATACAATCTGTACTTCACAGCAGTTTTCTGTTAGTTAGCGATAGGAATGACGTTTCTGTGAGGTTTTGAGTCACATGTTTATTGGAGGTAAAAGATAGAAATCGTAGCTAAATTATATTTCTCTATGATCAAATCAATGTTTGGTCGATCTTGTTTTTGTTATCAAGGATTATAAGGGTAGAATAACAATGAATAGTTGACCTCTTTAGACGTTCTTTTATTTTAATCTAGTTAATCGCCAACATGTCTAGGGGATTATAATTTCCTCAATAGGCATAATGCATATAAATAGTAAATGGCTATTGTTCTTTACCCTTAATAAGACTAAACACACTTTAAATTTTACAATTATTACGATTTCCTATTATCTTTTTAATATATAATTCCTATACGAGCATTAACCAAGAGTCAGTCTAGTTCCAATCGCTAACTAACAGAAAACTGCTGTTCAGTTAATAAACTAGCAATTTCCTTCTCTTAAAATAATGAACATCGTGAAAGAACATGAAAGCACTAAAGATTATTTTTCAAAGGATATCACAACTACGAGTGGTTGTACTCACGAAGAGATTGATTAAGCTGTAAAGAGTATTCGTTTTAAATTAATTCTTTGTCTAAATTAATAAGTATAACAATAAGCATAATTTTCTTTAAAAAATTCTATTAAAATAACATTAAAATTTATCAAGTTACTTCAAGTTAATGTTAAAAGAATTTAAAATTACTTATTGAGTATAATTAATAAAAATAAACAGACAAATTGAACTGATCGTTTCGAAATCTACAGTAAAAAATCTAAGTTTATCCATAATGTTGTACTATTTAAAACATTTGTATAATAATTCCTTATGATTGTTTTAAATAAAGTTTTCCTGATTTATAAATGTCTTAAATTTGTGTAATTTTAACTTTTTCAACTAAATTTCACGTGTTACGAAACGCAGTCCTATTTGCCGTAATAACACGTAAATTCACGTGTGTTACAATAACACATGTATTGTGTGTTTCGTATAATAAAAAATTACAAAAATAAATAGCATCAACGTTACAACAATACATATTAGATATTTATGTTTTTTTATTACGAAATGATACTTATGCATGAAATCTAAAATTTTAATTGTAACTTTAACGTATGAAATATGGTTCAAGCGCTACGATGCTATGGTTCAATATGCATATTCCGCACATAAACCACAAAAACCAATATTTGATTTAGATGATTAATTTTGATTGCGAATAACAATTAAATTTTAATGACTTAAAAAACGTTTTTGGTATTTGAAAAAATTAGCATTATATATATCATTACTGCAAACCTTCGAAAATAGAACAATTATTATTGAAGAACTCGATTTCAAAATAACGGAAAAATATAAGCATGTTATGTATGATGAAAACCAAAAGGTTTTTAGATCTAACACAAACGGTAACTGCGTTTTGAGTGCAATTTTCTTAGCAATTATTGCAAAAAGAAAGTTACACTCTTTAGTTCGCTAGTATTTAATTTACTGTATTATAAAGCATTCAGAAATGACACCAACACTTGAAACAAAATTATTAAATTTATAAGTTATCGGCTGAGGCTTATAAAAACAATTGAAGGATTAGTGGATTGTAATGCTTTGTATTTTTTATCATTAGAATCTTAAAATTATTAAGTATTATGAGGGTTGTGTGGTTCGCATATGCCTCCAGTCTCGGAGATAATTCCTAAGATCGAGAAATTTTCTCCAATTCGGTTATTGTGGTATTATGACAAAAGTTATCAATTCTGCAATTTACATTTGATTTTGAAAATTAATTTAATTCAGTATTTAATTATATATTTAATTTATTTTATAAAATTTCAAATAACTCATTGCAAATAAAAAATAAATAATTAATGATAAATATTCGAGTCATAAGAATGTTGAGAGAAAAAAAGAGTTCAAATGAGTGAACAACAAATTGAAAAATGTTGAAAAGAGGTTTGAGAGAAATTTAAAATAAAATGTTAAGTGAAATCAATTAAAGATTACTGTATATTTCTTATATCTCGAAATCATTCATATTATTATTTGTTCGCTTATTTTCAATCTTTACTCATTCATTATTTTCATCCAACCTTCGCAAAATATTTTTAATCTCAGGATTAACTTTAATACATTTATTGGTAGAAAAAAATATAATAGTTTACAGAATAGTTTCATAAAACTTTTAGGTGTTGCACACAAATGTAATATTTTTGGAATATATATTACATTGTGATTTGGCCACACCTACATATATTCTTACAATATGATGGTTTGGAGGCTAAACTGTGGTTTTGGAAATATCTTGAACACACTGCACATTCTAACGATCATAGTTTGACGTTTAGATTTCTTGTATCATTTCATTATAAATAATGTGTTGTCATTCACTTTCAGTGTAAGAAACGTAATTAATGTAACTCGTATGACGTATGTTATAAGTATGAGTATTTTGTTTGCGCTCAAAAATAAAGTGAACACAAACAACACATGTTGTAAACATTAATTATGAGTAATTAATAAATTGAATATATAAACATAAATTAAAATATGTTTTGTGTTTTCTAATAATTTTTGTTGAAATAAATTATAAATTATACGATATTTATTAAATTTCGTGTTTAAAAACATACTTAATTGATTAGAAATGTCACATTCATTGCCAGAAAGAGATAGTTTTGATAGATTTGATAACGATTTTATGCCAGTATTACTCAGTTATTTACCGATAACTCAATGCTTTCGTTTGCAACGCGTCAACAGAAGATTAAATCAAAATATATTTAAACCACAAACAAAACTTTTATTATATGAATTTTCTTACATTAGTAAAATTGCAGCGATTAGTAGACTGCGAATACGGCCGACAAAGAATGCACCACAAGATATTAACAATGAGGCATTGAATTACGTGTTCACTAAATGCGAGAATATTAATGATTTAGAGATTGACACGTATTTACGTATAACTGATGAAACTCTTAATGTTATGCGAAATAGATGTCAACGTTTAAACGGCTAATGATTTATATTAGCGATATTAATAGCACTACACTCGAGTGTTGGCAACAATTGTTTGAGAATGGACTGCAAAACATCGAATCGCTATCATTTTACTGTTATGTCGACATTTTTAAATACCTCGATATCATCACAACATTAGTGCCAATTCATAAACTGAAATCACTGAATATAAATGGTGTTGACATATACGATGTATGTTTTGAACTAGAGTCCGAAACGGGCCCCCGACATTTTTTAAGATTTCGGACTCTATTTTGAACTACACATGCAACACTTATTATATAATATCGAATCAGTAAAGAGATATGAAATATGTGATGACAGGATTATCAGGTTTACTGAATATTTCAAGAATCAGTTAAAGTCATTCGATGTCTATATTTATGAGAATTTAAACGCCGATACACTGCAACAATTGGCACGTTTTGACAAAATAGAATGGCTTTGTTGCACATTTAAATTCGATAGAGAAAGAGAAGAATATATTCGAATGTTTAAACAGATTGGCGTTAAATGTATGAAATTAAAAGTATTAGAAATATGTGACTTAAATGCACCATTTTATGAGATATTTAGTGATGGATTTAAATCACTCGAAAAGATTGTCATTAAAGGCAAACTTGATTGCAGCGAAAATATAGCTCTATTAAAAAATTGCGCAAATTTAAAGCATCTAAAACTTCAGAATACAAACATTGAATGCAATGATTTCATTGATATTCACTTACATTTACCGCAATTAAATTCAATTGATATGAAATATTTAGATTATTCTTCAGATGACATGGAAAATGTTAGTAAATTGCTGCAACATTTTGCGCGATTAACAAGTCTTTATGATATAAAAATTAGTTTTAAGAATAATTTGGAGAATTTTAAAGAATTTATTAAGAAAAGTTGGAGTATAAAGAGAATCGGTTTGTATGGTGAACTGACACCGAATGAAGAAAATCAAATTCAAGAGTTTATTACGATTAACAATAGGAGAATACTATTAAGTCGTTTATAATTTCAAATTATTTGGAATGTAAACTAAATTCATAATATTTTCGGTTTTTTTCCTAATTAATGATTAAATAGTTTTTACAATTAAATTTAATTATTCCATTATTGAAAGTTCATTATACTAACAAACATTCATTTAATTATAATCATGTATGCATTTAAAATATTCGTAAAAAATAATTTTGTTATCAAATTTTCTCAATGCTTGAGTGAGTATAAGTTATTAGTAAAATTATAGCTTATAGTAGGCTAGTTATTCGACCAACAAATAATACATCACAACATTTAAATAATGAGGCATTAAATGATGTGTTGACTAAATGCAATAACATTATTGATTTGACTATTGATTGGCCAACACATACACGTATAACCGATGAAACGCTAATGTATTGCGAAAGAGATGTCAACGTTTGATGCGTTTAACTATTAATATATTTAACGATAACAATACAACACTCGAGTGTTGGCAACAATTGTTTGAGATTGGTTTGCAAAACATCGAATCGCTATCAATTTATTATTGTGTTAACTTATAATCACAACATTAGTGCCGTTTCATAAACTGAAATCATTGCATAGTAATAAGGATCCCATAATTGATGAATGCTTTGAACTAGACTCCCAAACGGGCCCCCGATTTTTCGGGCCCCCGCGGGCCCCCGACAAAATTCGTCGGGCCTTGTCGGGCTCGGGCCTGAAATTAAAAAAGTCGGGTCGGGCCGGGCTTTCAGTTTTTATAAAAAAGTCCCGACTTTAATATTTTTTATACAATTTTATGGTTTTATCGATTTGTATGTGATGCTAGTTTATTCTAAACACTCAATATAACTCTTCTATAGTGTTTAAAAAATGAGATAGTTGCTCAATTACATTAAATTAGATGAAATTATAACACTATAAATAAATATAGTTCATTTAAACATTTCCCTATTTAATTGAATCGGGCCGGGCCGGGCCTAAACCTGTCGGGCCTAAGTCGGGCTCGGGCCTGAAAATTTTAGCAATTTGGGAGTCTACTTTGAACAACATATGCAACACTTATTAAGTTATATAATATCGAAACATTGCAATTGCAAATATTTTTGTATGCGCTGTTTATTGCAATATGATATTTATTTGAGGAAATGTTTTACGTGACACGTCATTAATTTTGAATATACAGTTGTGTTCATTTATTACGTGCATTTTAAGTTATAATACTAATGTATGTAAAACACATAAAATAGTACACTATTATTACAGATTAAAAGTGCGTAATTTGTTTATAACTTTTATATTGAATGCTGTTTGCTTTTAATGGCGAATGTAACTGTTAATTGAATGATTTGCAGTTTCGGTAAACAAGTCTAAATTTTGCTTTATTTATAAATGTTCGTTTAAAATACAAACTTAAAATATGAGTTCTTTAAAGTATATAAAGTATAGCAGAGACAGCTTTGATAGATTTGGTGATGATTTGTGTGAAGAAATATTTCGTTATTTGCCATTAAGTGATTGTTTTGTTTTACAATACGTCAGCAAACAATTCAGACATACAGTGTTCACTAAACAGACTACGCTTGTATTAAGTGCTTTAAATCAAATCAATTTAAATAAATATGATAAAAAAGAAGAGTTTGATGATTGGCGTTCAATAATAAATTTTTTAAATTTTGACATAAATAATAAATTACTAAATTATGTGTTGACTAAGTGTGCGAATATCAATAATATGACACTCGATAGCGAGTCAATTACGGATTTGTTTGCCGTGGATGTAACCGATGAAACAATTAATGTAATAAGCAATTCGTGCATACAATTAAAGCATTTGACTATTGATTATCGTTATTATCATAAGATTTCAGTCGAGTGTTGGCAACAATTTGGCAAAAACAGTCTAAACCATCTCGAATCGATATCATATAATGATCGTGAAACCGATGAATTCATAAATATTCTAAAAATATTACTGCCATTCACTCCCAAAATTAATTCAATACAATCGAATAATCGATTAAACATTTTATTTGACGATTATTTTGAACGTAATGCAAATCATTTATTGGATAATATTGTATCAGTAAAATATAGAGATGAGCATTTTAGCAGTTAACTTTTAACCGGTTAAGGTTAACTCAGTTAAAATTGCCAGATAAGTTAAAATT
>JAQIVF010002557.1:0-10824 GCA_034698365.1 Steganacarus magnus | reverse complement strand
ATATGTGTTAACTTTTTTATTGGCGATTTTTTCTTTCTATCCTCGTATTGTTTGCTGCTCTTCGTCCGATTTCTCTTATGTTTATTAGCGATTAATGGCTTTTTAACGCTTTCACTGTCGAGATTCAAATTCTTTTCTATATCAGCAGAAGTCATGTTTCAAAACGTTTTATGTCTGCAATGATTTCAATCAATTAAAAAATAATTAACAGTTTTCAGATAACTAACAACAAAATTCAAAACTGTATCAATAATTTTTCGATCAATTGTTAAAACGTGCAAACTTTTAAGTTTTAAAAAAGCGCGCCTTCAGTATTATTGGTACAAACCTGTACGGAAACACATCAGTCGACATACTGTAAACATTGCGCGCAATAATAATAATAGCAAAGTTTTTTCGAGAGCCGTCTAGTGATGAGTCGTATTGATTTTGACTGAATTTTCGAGAGTTTTCTATTAATAACCAGAGAAGACGTGATGTAATAGTCGTAAACATTGCATGTGTATAAAAGCCACTGCGCTCTCAATGAGAGCCATAATTGAAAAACAAATTAAGTGGAAGTTTTTGCTATTGAAAAAAACTCGATTCAAGTTTAATATTGTTTTACTTGTCTATTGTGAATAAAGTCAGTAAAAAAAATTTTGCGAGCAAAGATGTCGTGCACTAAATTGGTTACTGTCGCCCCGATTTTGAATCGCGTTGTGTCCAAAGCACCTCTCATTGGAAGAGAATGCGCGAGAAGACATTACTGGCCGTCGAGGAGAAACGCGCTCTCGATTTGGGATCCGTTCACCGAAATGCAGCGTTCAATGGATCGCGTGTTCCGCGATTTCGACCGCTGGACACCATTGGTGATGACTCCGAAACTATTCGACAGGCGATTGGTTCCGACCGAGACTACTGTCGATGGGCAGAGGGTTTACAAGATCGAGTTGGATTTGCCGGACTTTAAGCCTGAAAATATTAACGTTTCTGTAAAAGATAATTTGGTGACTGTAAAGGCTAAGCACGAAACGGATTCCGATGGTTTCAAACAGTTGAGAGAATACACGTATCAGTACACTCTTCCAGTTGGAGCTAATATCGAACAGATTCGATCGAGTTTCGAGAACAATGGCGTGTTGACAATAGAGGCACCGTTGCCTGCCATTGAGGAACCGAAGCCTAAACAGATTCCCGTTAACAAGGAATAAATCGAAAGTTTATTTCTTTTACACAATTATGTTTGATTTATATCATATAATCAGTTAATTATGGATTTAGATTTAGATTCAGTGAATTGTTATTACTTTAGTCAAAACAGAAAAATAAATCACTCTAAACTTGTATTAATTGATATTTAAGTTATAAATATATTTAACGCATTATATTACGGTAGAATTATGTAATTTCTTATCAATAAAATTTTCTTTTAAGTAAAAAATTTGTGGTTAATTTATTGCGTATTAAAAGTAACACAAGAGAACTCTTAAATTATCAATACTATTACTAATTCAATCAGCAAGTATTTAAAATCTCGGAAATATTTTTTACTTAATAAAAATTGATTTAATCAATAGTTTTTATTAAAATTAAATTTTATTAAATTCATGACAGAATTTTTAAAAAACATATAAAATTGAATAAACCCAATATTTTAAGTGCGTTTAGTAGTGTGGAAATTAAATGAGCGTTAAGCTTACTTATACAAAATAGAAGACAATTGTTTGGCTACACTTTCGCTGAAAAAATTTTATAATAATTAATAAAAATAAATTACATGTTCTAATAAAATTATTTTATTTTTTAAAAAATGAAAAAAATAAAAGTTTAAGCAATAAAGAGTCCATTTCTAACAACAAGACTAGAATTTAAACACAAAAGAAATATCAGCATAACTTATCAATACACCAAACAATTGTTAGCATTTTTATATCTCAGCATATCTTATATTATTTTTTTAATAAAAATTCCGTTTAGCAAAAAAAATTGGAATAATTTACGCAGAAATTATTATATATTAATAAACTATAATCAAAAATTTTTTTTTCTAGAATTTTTTTTGTTAAATAACAAAACATGGATTTAACACGTGTTAACTAATCCATCGTTGTGTACAATTAATTTATGTACAAAAGAGATGTACGATTTCAGTTTGTTTGATGAGAATATATTAAATTAAATATACTTATATTTATTAAATTTTTTAATTTTAAAAAAATTCACTATTTATTGTTAGTGAGAGAATTCGATAACCACTCCATGGCTTCGTCGAGACCATCGCCTTTAGTGGCCGATGTCTTGAATATCTGAAACGTTCGATTTTTAAGCGCGTCCAGACCTAACGCCTGATGCACTTCAGCGATTGTCATCGCAGTGTCCAAATCTTGTTTGTTCGCTAACACAACTAGTATCGCTCTTTTCAGCTCTTCTTCCTTTAAAATTAGAAAAAATTTTGTGTTTAGATAATTCAAAAAAAAAGTATGAAAACGCATACTTCGAGCATAGAGACGAGTTCTTGTTTGGATATACCGATACGCTCGCGATCACTGCTGTCCACCACATAAATAATGGCATCAGTGTTAGAAAAATAGCAGCGCCAGTACGGCCTGATCGATGTCTGTCCGCCCAAATCCCACACTTGAAACTTCAAATTTTTATAAACTACTTGCTCGACGTTAAAGCCGATTGCTATCGAATAAAAACAGAAACGTTTATTTTAAATTAAACATAAAAATATTTGACCTGTTTTTTAATAAGAGCAGAATACAAACGAATAATTTAAAAATCATATGACGGATCATTACTTGGAATGGTAGTAACCACTTCTCCGACTTGCAATCGATATAATATGGTTGTCTTTCCTGCGCCGTCCAAACCCAGGATCAATATACGCATTTCGCGCGAACCGAGGAGTGAACGAAAGTATGATAACAAATTGCCTGTTAATAATAAAATACAGCATCAATCAATTTAAATTATTATTAAAACATTTAAAAAAAACAATTTATTTGCGATTTACGACATATGATTACTACATTAATCATCTACAGTATAAACAATTTGGTAAAATATATAGAAGACGTGGAGTTTCATTAATTATTACATATTATTTATTGCTAATAAAACACTTGTGACGACAATTAATAAGCCGACAATACGTTTTCAATACAACGCACAGATATATCTGTTTCGTGTACTTTTTTTGTATCTTAAATATCAAACATATTTGAACACAAACTTACCCATTATATTATAATTACAACTTCCTATAAATAATAAATGTAATAATAAATAGTATGCGGCGAGAGATTAAGAAAAACAAAACAAAACAATGTTATGCTAAACACGTAACGATAGGCAGATCAACGTGTGATTTACATTATTATTAAAATCATAATATTTCTCTATACCTGTTTTATATACAGTACTAGACTAAGCTTAGTACACGAAAACAAAATATGCACAGAATATACGACACTAAATAAGAGTGAATTTCGCTTTTCATAGTGATCAACACAAATTTTAATTTCTGAGAATCGGGAAAATTGTTATTCTGAAGTATAAAAACCATATAAAATTTAAAAACTAAAAAAACACAATATAAAATTTATTTTATTATTAGAAAATGTACATCTAGGCATGATTATTAATTTATTTTAAATATTGAATCTATGTTTACCACTTAATTGTGTCGAGTACATGTAAAAAATGGTAAACTGAGGGAAAGCATATTTAGGGAGAATTAAGTGATGGCAGGGAATTTAAAATTTAGTGGAATTAGTCAGAATTCCAGAATCTTATAATTAAATAATTGTTATTTAATTTTATTTGATTTTCAAGGCCCAGTGTTTGCATAATGCAAAGAGCTGGGAGATGTTTAAACAACTTGTTTAAACATCTATCAGTTTATAATTTTATTTTTGAAATTTTTATTTTAAGTTAATAAATAATTGTTAAAATTCAGAGTGAAGTTGGCGGTACAGGACTTTTAAATCCGTTGGAATAATTCTGCGCGACTGGAAAGTTTAATATGTGGAAGAAGGAAGTTATGACTATTTAAGGATTATTTATCCATTGTATCCATATCCATATAAATGTTAATGTAAATTATTATTGTAATAAATATGGATTGAAATTGAGTAAGTGATTCAAAGAATTTGTATTAAGTGAATAAAAAAAAGACATTAAGATTAATTGATTTTGAGGATATGCCAAAACAAAATATGTAAATATTTAAAAGAAAATTCGATTTATTATTCCCGAAATTTAAACAAAGGTGTTATTTTAAGACATTTATAGTTATTTAATTTAACTTTTGACACGAAATTGGCGAACGAACAGAACAGAACAGCTAATGTTTATGATCATAACTATTTAATAATAGCGAACACCGATCAATACGCAGACGCGACGCACACGACTGGTACGAGTGAGCCTATGCCCGCACTCACTCTCAGCGTGTGTTTTGATCGTAGACACTAATGGGTGTGTCAGTCACTATCACTGCTCACAACACAACGATAGTCTGAGTCTCGAATCAATTTGAAACAACAACAAAATGTGAATTATTTAAATATATGCCGAAAGCGATCGCATACCACTAATCAGTGACTATTCGCTCACCACTAGTGTTCTTAATTGGTGCACACAAGTAGTGATAATTAAGTGTTGTTTTTTGCGTTGACTGGCAATGGCTTTTCCATCGCAGCTATTAGTGATCTCAGTGTTGAGCGCGCTGTTCTTCATCCGATGCTTATCACAGTTCGCGTGGCAGACTAGAGACTCGTTCGACGAAATTCGCCTGCAATTAGACAAAGTGACGACCGATAACTGCAAAGTTGTGGACATAAATCAATTGTTTCTGCCGTCGCATACCGTCACACACATTCCAGAGCTGAAATGGTTAGGCATTGATCCAGTGTTTCCCAATCGGACTAATTTGCTACATATACACAATATGGCTCTTAATCGAGCGTTTTTTATGAGTTATATACTACAAAAAGCTCAAGACGATTCGGAACCGGGTTTCATGTATTATTACCTGTCGTCGATCGCTGACGTCGCAGCTAATCGTTACATCAATGCCAGTACCATATATTATGGTCCAAACATGGCGTTCACGCCATCATATAAGGGTTACTTTAACAAAACGATGCCACTGTTCGCTCCGAGAGCTTTCAGAGCGGACGACTTCAACGATCCTTACCATCTTCAGGGAACGTCCACATTGAACACTATAGAGGCCATAGATTTGGGTGCGATTCCCAATAATTCTTTTAGCGCTAATTACACGCACGAACAGTACAAAATAAACGAGTGGTACAGAGCATGGCTGCCAGATTTAACGAAAAGACATGACTCGAAGACTACATATACGGTGCAGTCAACGGACGCTAACGGTGTAAATGACACGTTTGTTTTTCACGGACCGCCAGCCGCTTCAGATATTCCCGGACCTGTTAAATGGTTTAGACCTTATTTTGATTGCAGTCGCTCTAATAAATGGGTTTTTGGCGCATCAGTTCCCATTCCGGACATATTTCCGAGACATACTGGTTGGAGGCATATGTAAGTGTATTCAAATGGTTATTACGTATTTGTTTTTATTTTATTTTATAAATTTCTATATTTATTTTTCTTGTCTTTTTGTTTTTATTGTTAAGAAATGCGCATAAAAGTTACACCCATCTGTTTTATGTTGTTTTATGTTGTCTTCCAGCTAACTGTAAATAAATTATTGTACCATCAATTTAATCACTTTTCCTTTGGATATTAGGCTATCCGTACATAAGCGTACACTTCGTTTCATTCATTCGTTGATTTTAACTCATAAAATGCATTATAGCTCACAATTACTTCCGAAAAAGCTTTTATGTATTAACTTACCGCTTAACTTGAAAGCACCCATTATTAAGTAAACATTCATATAACTTGTTTGTTTATACATTTTTGTCAGGTTTTGAAGTATATGTAAAATTCTGAATTAGATTTTAGTGGCATTTTTAACATTTAAAGTAAATAAAGAGGTAAATGTATTATATTTTAACGAATAACATTGATTTTAAAAAATATTGGCATAATATTTTTCTAAAAGCTAATTTGCATGTAATAAATAATTCATACTTTTTGCCGAAGCTTTTTATGCTTTAAATAATTTAAAGCGTACATAATATACAATATTAATGTTTTGAAATATTGATTTTAAAGTTTGTTTTTCTTTCATTTACTTTCTGTTTGGATTGACGTGTATTGCGTTACAGTGAAATACCGATGTAAGTATTATTGCTATTTTTAATTTCTATAACTTATATATTTTAAAATTGCTGTCAACAACAGTTATGTGGCGGTTGCTGTTATGGAAATAGATTTTGAGAGAATTGATATCAATCAATGTCCGCTCGGAGAAGGAAATCCACCACCGAATTACTTCGCGGGAACGGCTCGATGCAAGAACGCGACCACAGAATGCGAACCAATTCACGGATTTGGTTTCCGTCGCGGCGGGTATCAGTGCAGATGTCATCCTGGGTTTCGTTTACCAAAAGTGGTGAGAATGCCATATCTCGGAGAACTGATCGAAAGGGCCACTCATATGGAATACGAACACGGATACAATTGCAAAAAGATTGGATATATCGCTGTTCGAACGCAAAATGATTTGCCCATTGAGGAGTTCGAGAGACGAAAATTAATCGCTCGCTTGGAAACATTAACTGGTCTTCACGGGAACATGACTAACAGCGCGAGATTAGATCCGAATTGGGTGACCGACTACATGAGAACAGTGAATGCTATGAATTGCCACGAAATACAGAGACGAAAGCCGGAGTCAATGACGTTAAGAGGTGATATTGCTTATGGCAAAGAAGAGCAACTGGAGAATCAGGCGAGAATGGCTCTGAGATTAGCTAATTTCATATCAGCTTTTCTTCAAACCGTCGATCCCAAGGAACAATTTGCCGAATTTCGTGTGCCCGACAAACCTTTAACTCGCGATCAAATAATAGGCGAAGCATTGTCTACTGTTATTAGTGATCGAAATATTCAAGGATGTGGTGTTTACTTTGATCGAAATCAGTTTATGTCGAATATCACGCACTTTGCTCCTTACGCTTATCGAATAGAACGAAATACCAGGAAATTTTTTGTGAACGATATGTCAAGATATCCAGAAACTTCGAAGAATTTCTACCTGAATCACGAATATTTTAAAATTCTAAAAATGCGTTGGGCTTCCAATACCGATGACTTAGAGGCGTACACATTAAAGATGAATATTCGATACAACTCGACCGGATTGTACTCAATTCGTTACGATCACTACCCGTTGCAGTACAAAGCGGCAGAACTAAAGCACGGACACTGGACTCAACCATACTTCGATTGCGGCGGATTTCACAATCAATGGATGATCACGTATGCCGCACCGTTTTTTGGTTGGGATAAAATTAAGTCGCGATTGGAGTTTAAGGGCGCCGTTGCTGTTAATGTTCCAATCGAGTATCTCCGTATCAATCAATGCGGCGATGATTATTACACTCAGAATGCGTTTAAGAATACGCACAAATGTGATCGCCTGTCGTCGCGATGTGTTCCAATTTTGGGCCGAAAATTCGAATCCGGTGGTTATAAGTGCGAGTGCGAACAGGGCTACGAGTATCCATTTAACGATCCAATCACTTATTTTGACGGGCAAATACTAGAAGCTGAGTACCAGAATATGCGTGAGAGTAAAGCGTCGCGTTTTGACACATTGGCGTGTCGTGTGGCGTATGCGTCACATCTGAAAGCGTCATCTTTGACCACATCATTGCTCATTATTGCAGTTCTTGTAACTGTATCTTCAAATCTAAGTCCATTATTATAAATTTATATATATATATCTATATATATATTTGAGTCCGTTTAGAGAATCTCTTTGTTAAAAGATAAGATAAGTTATAATGATTTGTAGTGCATATGAGGTTTTCAGGTATTTTTAATTAATGTTTGTTTTTTGTACTATGAAACGTTTTATTTGCACGCAATTACTTATGAATTGTACATACCTTTTACACATTTAGACGAGATATATTTTATTGAAAAAAATAGTTCATTTCTAAATTAATCTGCAACTATAGATCTGACGGTGCAATTCATAAATTCGTTTGTTATTTTAACAGTCTATTGATATACAGTATATATACATTAATTGGCATTTTTTGTGTTAATTAACGATTTTTAATAATTTCTCATATTATAACTTATAATGCCTTAACTTTTAAAGCAAATTTTATTTATCGTTAATGATATTTGTTAATTTAAGGAATCAAAAGTTAAGGCTTGTATTGCCAAAAGTGTAATATAATTGCAGTTTTCTAATTGTAAAGTAACAGTAATTTTGCATGACATCCATCGTATCTCACAAAACATAATGCGTTATAACATTGCCAATAATAAGGCTTCGATTAAATGCCATAATTAAGTGAATATAATAAAAGTTAATTAAATAAAGAAGAAATTTTCCACATGAGGTAAAAGAGAATAGTGTGATAAATACAATATTAGGATTCCGTCTAGATTTTCGAAACGTAACGTCAAATTTTAGTTTATTTACACTTTTTATTTAAAAAGCATCATAAGTTATATTGATGTTTAAATTAGTTAATTTTATTTCTAATTTTTCTTCATTCCAATAATTTTAAGCGTAGCTGAAATCGTTGAAAGTTTGTTGTCAATCACTGAATTTACACTCTTTAAGATTGAATAAAATCGAAGCGCTTATTATAACTTAATTTATGAGTTTATAATAATAGGCTATAATTTACATAAGTTATCCGACGATCACATATGTTTCTCAAAATAAAAACACTTCAATAAAAACAAATAATAATTGTAATTATTTTGGTATTCAATTTATTTTTTCATACAGTGTATCAAAAAACACAAACGTTTGAAAACCAGAGTATTCCTCAAAAGAGAGTAACTTTCATTTGTGAATTTAATATAATGTGTTTTACTAACAAGTATGTACTTATTTGCTTATTTAAAATTGTGAATTTTTTAACTTAACTTTATATTTTGCATTTTATTTTTATTTTGAAAAATTTTCTTACTTTTGTAAACGTTTAATGTTTTTTTGTTTTGCACTGAATTATATGTACAATTTTTTTAACAACGAAATTCAATAAATTTTTTCAAAAATGTTGTTTTATAACTACTGTTTCGATGATTAATTTTTTATTGCGGTTTTAATTACCGGTACGTGATATTACAATAGTGAACAGAAAAGAAAATTTTATCATCGAAAACATATTAATCTTTAGTAATGATATAAATATTTTGTTAAATATTTTTATCAATATTATCATCAATATTATCATCAATGTTTTCTTCAATATTTTCGTCTGTATTCTCATTATTTAGCTCTAATTGCTTAATATTTCCAGGAAATTTATCGCCCCATTTGCTTGTTTTAGCGCAAGTATATAAACGTTTATTATTACTATTCTTCATCGTAGCTATGACTTCATGTAATTTTCCATCACTGCAACACATTCGGCAAATGGTGTGCTTGTGTTTGCGTAGAACCGGCTGAACGATTCGCGGCCACGTATCAGTTTTCGAGTGATACTTACGCGGTCCCTTTCGCAACACCACATAAGAATACGGTTCCTTTCTGGGAATAGCATTGGGCTGTCCATAATCCAATGGCCTGTGCGTCACACCAAATCTACACATCTGTGTTTTTGTTAACGATTGTCGCGGACACGCAAACTCGTGAGGACACGGCGCGATAATATGCGAATCGGCAAAGTTTTGCTCGACTACAATGTCAGTGTCTAAAATGGGCGCCGCATTTGTTTCCGCAAATCTTTCCGTTAATTTATGACCCGTTTTTTCGAGAATAAGATTTCTAGCCTCGAGAACAGCCGCGAATCCGGGACGCGTTCCGTGCTCTATAATTACTAAAAGATCTTGCGTTTTGTGCCACAGATTTTCGATCACATGAATCCTGTTCTTGGCGTCCGGTAATTCTAGCAACGAAAACGCGCTCACAACTATATCGTACTTAATATTATGAGAAGCGGGTAAATAATGTCTGTGAAAAACATTTTCAATCGCCATTTTCTTAGTTTCGTCGCCGCCTTGAAGAAGAAGGCGACAAAACTCGTTAATGTCTCCAGAAATGTCGACACAAAAGTATTCAGTTAACGATTTATGCCACATTTCGTTTGCCGCCCATATCGTTGTTCCGATACCGGAACCAAAATCAAACAAACTCTCGGGTCTAAAGTTAGGATCAGTTACTCTAATTTCGTTGAACACCGCAATCAGCGCCGCATAATTGGGTGCCAAACGCGCGGCCGCATAGACTGTCGACATAAACTCGTCATATATTACTTCTTTCCATTGAAACGTTACGGACCCTAACCTATCCATTGTCTTCTTTTCGATGCGTTCTAATACTTCTTCCTTTTCCTCGTCATCGAGAGAATCGAACTCATTTTTCTCTCTCATGGCGTACATATAAGCGAGTTCTTTGGCGCGCTCTCGAATCTGTTCGTCTTCGACCGGCATTTGGTGCACGTGAAACCGATACGCCATATTCTCCGCCTGTTCCTTAAACTTTGGTCCATTAAATTTATTGATCAACTTGTGAGCAGCGATTTCTAGTTTTGGTGGAAGTGTAACGGCAGACAGATTACGTCTGCCACAGTGTTTGCGATACGCCAGTCCTTCCGCAAACTGATTCTCCACTTCGCTGTCCAGCTCTAACGTGAATTTCGGTTTACTTGAACTTAAGCGCAATATATAGTGGTTGCACTTCGCTATGTTTGATGTTATTGGCAAAAATCTCTT
>JAQIVF010002556.1:0-10825 GCA_034698365.1 Steganacarus magnus | reverse complement strand
CCACTAACAAAAAATTAAACAGTGGCCATGCCACTAACAAAAAATTAAACAGTGGCCATGCCACTAACAAAAAATTTTACTAAAAATAAAATAAAAATTAGAAAATTCATGATTGAATTGAAAATTCATGATTGAATTGAAAATTCAATATGAAAATGTAAATAACAATAACCATTAGAGTACTGAAATATGCTTTATTGTTCTACAACAATAAATTAAATCTAGTGTTGTTTCAATACTTTTATTTAGATATAAATTTTATTCCTCTTTCTATTCTATGCTTTTATTTTAATAACGATTCTATTACTATTCAATAATTAAAAATTATTTTAATATATTTTTCTATTTTTATTCGACAAATTTATTTATTGACATTGAATTTCGATAATGTTTTTTAATAAATTTTTAATTTATTCGAATTTCAAAGCCCATTTCTAATTCTCTTTCGATTAAAATTTAACCTCTCTATAATTTTTAATTTGAAAAATTTTAAAAACTTTAAACGACACTAATTAAATACATTATTTATTAAAATAAAAGTTATTTTCTACTTTTTTAAATCTCTTTTATATTTTCTTAGTTTTTACACTTACCTGTCACAAGATATTAAAAAGTAATTCATTTAGTTAATCTAATTTAAAAGTTCAATTTTTAATTTTAAAGGATATTTAAATGTTAAAACCTGCAAATTAAACTAAAATTGATGAGTAAATTTTAACTAATATGCAGGTTTTAACATTTAAATATCCTTTAATATTAAAAATTAAATTTAAAAATATTAACTTTTAAATTATATTAGCTAAATGAAAAACTTTTTAATATTTACAAAGTATTTATTACAATTTACAAATATTTTCCAAAATTATTATCACAATTTTACTAAACATCAATATATGGAGACGAAAACGAGATCTTTAAATATAAAAATATTCTAACTGAGAAAATTTATTATTTACAATTAATTATTGACTTAAAAAACTAGGTAGCCAATTTTTCGGGATACTTCCTACACGAAAAAAATTAAATAAATTCGGGAATTTAATATGACTTTCTAAATTAGTATCCATACAATTTATTTATCTAGTTTTTATTTTCCTGAATTTCCCGAAACTTATGATAACTTTAAACTTTCCGAAATTTTATCGAAAATACACATAAATGAGAAAAAAATCTCTATTTTTGAAGTTTTTCATTATATTTAAATTAAAAGTTATTTTTTATAAAAATGTTTCTAGAAAATGTGATAAAAATTTTTAAAATTAAAACATTATATGGTTAACTAAAATGAAATTCAAAACTTTGAAATTCTGATATTCTAATTTAATGCATATCTTAAATAAATCATAATCATTCAACTACTTGACTGGATTTAATATTTAAAAATGAACAATTTAAACACCTATTAAGTGACAAATTTTAAATGTGTGAAATTTTTTAAAATATCTTCGGAATTACTAGATACTTGTTCCTGAATGTTATATTTTAAGCCTCTCTAATCCCGACCGATTTTTGTACTTTTTAAGTCCTGAAAAATTGAATTCTATTTATAACATTTTTTTCTAAGACTATACCACTTACCACTTACCACTAAGCACTTAATAATTTCATTAATTTGAGGTAAAAATATTTTTTAGTAGATTATTGTTAAAACATTTCTCAACTTTATCTTATATTACAAATTGTTTAAACAAAAAATTTATTTTTTCTGTAGTCTAAATATGTTGAAAAGTCCATATCTTTTCGCAAAACTAGTAAATAAATTAGAAACACGTTGATAAATTAAATTTTCTGGAGATTTTCCAAGAGCTTGGTTAACGTAATATGTCTCATAATCGCATTTAATTCCACATTTTTTGTATTTACTCATTTTTATTTTAAAATATAAATTATTTATATAAAACTCATATAACGCATATATATATTAATCAAAATTCTAATACGTTTTTATAAATTAAATTTATAATTATAAAATGAAAATTTAAAAATCAAGTACATATAAAAAATAATGCCTAATCTTTTAAGAGATTAAAATTTTACACTCAAATCAGGTTAATTGTAAAATTACGGTCATTTATATTTTTATGCTTAGTCATCTGTATAAAAATGATTTAATTTTATTTAAAATTAAAATTTTATGAATTTAAAAAGAAATCTATTCTAACGTACGTATTAAACATTGAACAAAGAAAAAGTCATAAAAATTAATATTTATTAATTATGTTATTTAGAACAAATACAAAAAAAAATTTGAAAACGTGTAAAAAATAAACGATGTAAATAAAACACAACTGTACATCTTCTATACCAATATGTTTATATATAGATTTTAGATAAATATATAAAAAGAGAAAAATGTCAAATTTACAGTTTAGTTTTTAGAGCTAAAAATTGGAAAAAATGTAATTAGAAATTGAAATTTAAATTTAAACTAAAGTTTTGATTAGTATTGTCTGATGTATCTTATTTCTTTAAAAAAATAAAAAAGAATATATAATTAGTTTAAGAAGTGGTTTATATCTTTTAAAAAGCGAAATTAAAAGTAGCTATATAGCCACACATCACCTTTCACACGTTATAATTAATCAAAATCCAATCTAAATTTCAATTATCGCGAAATCTAATACAATTAATAAAATAGTTATTAGTATTGAACTCTTTATAATACTATATAATATGAGAAGTCTTAGAATAATAATGTAACTAATATTAATAGTTAACTCAAAAAGTGTCAGTAATAGCATATTGGCGTGATTCACTCGTATCATTTATAAAAGTCGTACATTAATGATTTAAATTAAAATAATTTATATTTAAAAAATAAGGAAAGGTTATAAATTATTAGTTTTGCTAACTTTCCAAATAAAAAATTAGAAATGTTTTGGAAATTAAATCAAATTATATTTTATATGATTTCAATGATTAAATTCGTTTTTCTGGAATTGAAAAAAAAATTAAATTTAAGTTTAGTTCTGCCAAGTCTTAATGAAAATTTTAGGTTAAATTACCTGATATAAACTAACAATTAATAGATTGCCATTTTAAAAATTTATCTATTTTAGTACGATGTTTCTTTTGGAAAAGCCGGATTATCATTGGATTAATGTTCTTACAATCTGTTTCCAAATTTATAGCTCAAATTTTGAGTTATTTAAATATTAATCAGTAAAAATAATATATTACAGTTCAGAAAAAAATTAAATACTTAAAATGTCTTTTTGTGGCATAAATTAAAATTGAATTAGCAAAAATAAAATTAAATTTAAATTTCAAATAATGAAAAATATAATTGCTTGTTTCAAATTATTTTATCAAATTTGTTATTTTGTTAATAGCATTATTACATTTACTGTTTACTATAACACATCAAAACTATATAATAATTTTTATTTGTTTATTTAAAGATGGGATTATTTTTGGCTATAAAAATGTTTAATTAAGGGCTATTTTTGACGTTTTAACTTTTCCTATTGTATTCTAAGTTAAACAATTTGTGTCGTACCAGTGAAGTTTTAAAAACAAAAGCGAAAGACAAGCGATAATGAAAAATTTTTTAAAAGCCAAGCTAAACAAGCGAAATTAAAATATCAGATAAATGTGAAAGCTAAAACCGAGTTAAATTTAAAATTTACAAGTAAAACAACACTACTTAAATGTATTGTTTTATATCTTTTGAAATAAAAGAAATTTCTAAATAGAATGAAAAAGAAATAGAAATATACAAATTTATGGAAAGACGAATTTATATAAATCAGTTTAATACATTTTAAATCCTTGTATGGTAAATTATTTTTAATGTCTTTGTAATTTCTATTCCAATTCTGATTATAAATTAAATTTCTTATTTAAATTCCTATTTCGATTAATTTTTTAAAATATTTCATTTAAATTCCATTCCGATTTCTATTCTCTATTTTAAAATAATTTTAATTCTATTCCAATTTCGATTAATTGGAATAGGAATCAAAATTATTTTTCGATTCTAATTTCGATTCTAAAGAATTGAAACAACACTACATTAAATTGATAACTATGAAACAGGAAATGAGTCATAATTTTGAAATAATCGTTTGTAATTTCTAATTCTATTTCTATTTTAATTTCAATATTTATGAATTTACATTTCTATTTCGATATTGCAAAATAGATATAATTAAATTACATTTTAATTTCAATACTTTTAATTAAAATAATTTAAATTGTATTTCTATTTCAATATTTAAATTTGATATAATTTAAATTATATTTAAATTTGATCTAATTTAAATTATATTTCAATTTCCATTAATTGAAATAGAAATAGAAATTTATTTTCGATTTCTATTTCAATATTTAAAAATGGAAACAACACTAGTTAAATCAATTCAATTCAATTATAAATTTATTAAATTTAAATTTTTTATTAAAGTATTATTCAGTTTTCTAAATTGAAACAACACTAGCTTAAAAAGAATTTCATTCAAAATATTGTACTAAATAGAACTTCAGTCATTGTATTTTAAACCATAACAAAATATACATACAATTAATTAAAAAAACGACATATTTATAGAGATCTCAATTCCATAGTTATTGTTAGGATTATTTTAAAAGCATTTTAATAATTGTAACTTTAGCGCATTGTTACTCATAGACATTTTATAACGCGATAACCTATTAGAATATTAAATTGTCTCATGTATAATGTATGTTACAAAGTATTAAGTTAAAGCTTGTAAGTGGCAGACTTCTTGAACCTAAGAGGACTGTGAACAGACAGACAGACAGACAGACAGACAGACAGACGGAAAGACGGACAGACAAACAGACGGACGGACAGATAGATAGACAGACAGACAGACAGAAAGACATACATACAGACAGACAGACAGACATTGTCAAATCCATAAGCTCTCATCTATATGAAGTGAGCTAAAAATTTTCATTTAATAATTGCTGGCATTATAGTTTAACTTTAAACCAAATATTAAAGTTAGATATTAGATTGATATAATTTCTAATAATTAGGGTTTTATTTTATAAAAATCTTAATCATAATTCAAATTTGATAATAATTTTATTAAAAATTATTGTTTAAAATAGAATGTTTTTATAAATTTATAGAAAATAATTTCAGATATCGTTGTGTTAAGAATTTTTATACAAAAATTCTTTAATAAACAAAATGCTCTGACTTTTATACATACAATTAATTAAAAGTTTGAAAAAAGAAAATATAATTAATTAATTTTTTTTATAGATTTTAGTTTTGTTTCATAAATGAATTTTATTAAAATTAATTATTGACTTAATTTTTATAATTTCAAAGAGATTTAAAAATTTTAATATAAGGTGACCCAAATGGCTCAATAATATAATTTTACAAAGAAAATCTGTCATAATTTCTAATGAAAAATTTATCATATATTTTCTAAGATAAATTTTCTCAGATAATTTCTACAAACACTTAAATTAATTGTCACATTTTCCGAAGTCCCATTACTACGTGAAATAATATTAAAAAGTCTTTCGACTGGTGCGGAGGATGCTATGGGATGTTAACTCGGGTGTCTCGGGGTCCATAATCCTGTCGTTGTCGACCTCCAACCTACGCACTTTGAAACTTTACTAAATATTTTACTTAGAAATTGACAACATATAAATTATAATAATATTCCGTAAAGCTCAAAATATTTAAAACAAAAATTAATATTAATAATAAAATATAATTTTTTATAAAAAACGCTGCATATTTCTTAGCAAATGTAAATTTTCTTAAAACAAGTAACTATAAAAGAACCCACCCAAGAATACGCAATGAAATCTTTAATAGTTATTACCTTAGACAAACAAAAAAGAAAAATAGATTAAAATTTTTGTCAATATATTAAACTTTAAAATCATATCTATATAGTAAATTAAAAGCGTTTTAAAAAACCAATGTGCTTGACCTATACTGTGAATTACGATCTTTGAATCTGAGATTATTATTTGAAAATGCAGTAATAAAGGCTTAGGATAGTTATTAAAGCTTTTTAGCGTTTTTTAGGACAAAGCAAATCTAGCGAAATATTATAAAAATCTGGAATTGATAAAATATAATGCTTTAAAATATGTTTATTGCAACAATGAATAAAAAGAAATAGAAGAAACATATCGCGACATAACAATCAAAGAGCATGAAAGTACTAACAACGAATATAATGCTTATTAACATTCGGTGTATTTTATTGTACAATATTGGTTAAAACAATAGCAATGAAATACCAAAAGTTGTATCGGAAATTTTTCTAAAATCAAAGTACAAGCCAGACGAAATTTATTAAGTGTTAATGAGATAACTAAATATCAAGCAAAAAAAATACTGTATGAAACTTCTGTAATGCATAATAACATCATATAAACCAAATTATAACGTGATTATTGGAGATACAGGTGTTGGCAAGTTCTGTATGATTAGTGCAAATTGCCAATCATTACTTGTAAAATCATTTTTGGCGCTGATTCAGTCAAAATATTTCTATGTACTCTAATTGCTAAAGCGAGATTCAACATTTCAGGTATGACATTACATTCGGCATTTTCATTACCTATTAGACAATTTTAAACGAAAAAAACTTTGGTGGTGATATAAAGAACAAATAAGTTATTTTTGTCACTAATTAAATTGAAAGAATAGTTTATTTTGAAATGTTTTCATAAATTTTAATACAAGCGATGTCAAAATTACACTTATTAGCTATTAATTCGAGAGAAATATTTATTTCTGTAATTTTTCTTTATAACATCGAATTTAAAATTATTAAGTTTGAAATATTTATTATTCTACGATCACTAAGTTGTTTAACAATTGGTATGTCAATATCATCTTCATAATTCGTTAAAACTTATGAATCTTTTATTATAACTATATTGAACTTTAAAAAATTATGAATGGTTTAAATTAGTGTTGAATTGTATATCTTTTTTGAAGAATTATTTTAATTATATTTAATCAAATAAATACATTAAAATTCACAATTTTCATTATAAGATAAAAAAATTTAAAATTATGTTGAAATATTGTTAAATTTAAATTATATAAAGTAATAAATTTAATCTCTAAATTATTAAAAAATTATCATTTATATTAGTATTAATCAATTAATATTTTCAGTTCAATTAAATTTTTGAATTAGTTTTGGTTTAAGTTTCTATGCATTGTTAAGTTTGAATTAAGTTTAAAATAAGCGGCACACATATTCTTCATTTAAATTTAGAGAATTCTGCTTTATCTTCACAAGTTTCGGTTTTAGTTATGTGTTATTTTGAAAATACAAGTACCTTACCATATCCTTGTAAACCCACAGAATTTTTAGCTCCAACTTGCATTCGATCAGTAACGTCGTTCTCTTCATCCATTGTGTTTTGCAATTGGGCATCTTAAATGCAAATAAGATGTAAAATAAATATAAAAAATGTAAAAAATATATTAATTATTGAAAAATCATATGTGATTGACTCTTAAAATTTTCTTTGATCTTGTTTTATTATCTGCTATGCGATAAGTTGTATTTGATGTCTAGGCTTTAGTAATTTTAGAGTTGTCGCTTTCCTTGCTTTTAACATCGCTGTCAATTGAATTAATTTGACGTTTTAGTGAATTTAAATGATACAAAACATATTTTAAAGTATGAAGATTAAAAAGATTAAGAAAAGATTATATGAAAGTGGAAAAACATTATAAGAAATTATTTTAAATAAAAATTAAATATTACATAAAAAATTTATTAAATTTAAATATTTTATTTGATTATAAGAAAATATAGGCAGGTATATGAATTTTTGAATGTTCTCTCTGTTTTATTTTATAACATATATTTTTGGTTTTTAAATATAAAGTGAATTTTATTTTAAAAAGTTATAAATATTTGAAGCGTACGCGTACTGGCCATAATGATCGACTTTATATTAGAAAAAATAATTGTTCATTGTGAAAGTTTCGAGTCTGAATAGTATTAAAACCCCATTAAAACAATACTCCATAGCCATTGCAAGAAACAGAAATAAAAGGATCTAACTTGATAATAACCTTTAATAATTCTCGTCACACTATAAGTTAAACTTTTAAACAATAAGAGAACAATGAAATCATTTGATAACTACTTTAATTTAACAATTCAATTTGGAGGCTTTATTCAATTAAAATATTTATGAAAGGTTAAAAAATTTATTGACTTTTAAAAATTATTAAAAATTTATTTTATCTATAAAAAATTTATTGAATTCAATTTATAAGTTATTTAAGTAAATAATAAAAACAAAATATTTAAGTTTATATTTCCGGTTTTATTAATGTCTTTTATTCAATTATATTTACAGATTTTAAGAATCGAATTTTACTGTTATAATTTTGGTATATTACGGTCTTAAGAGTGTAATAATCACTGTTTTATACCATATTTATAGTCAAAATCGGCATATGTTGGTTATTTTAATTACATAATTAGATTATAATAGTGGCATTTTACAGTTATAATAATAGCATTTTCGGTTATAATAATATAAAATGCCAGTTATAATAGTAACATTTTAATGTTAAAATTGTGTCATAAACCGAGTTTCATACTATAATACCACCAAAAGACGTGACACACAGATGGAGACACGAACAGACAGACAATGTTAAATCATTATACCTGTCTTGATTTTGTCGACACTACAATTTTGTTATCATTTTCATGACAAATATAAACATGAAATTTAAAAATTATAGCATAATTATATTTAATCAAATTTAAAAAAAATATATTTGACAAACCTTATTTGACAGATTAAAATAAATAGTATAGGATAATTCATAGAATTTTTTAATTTTAGTTGTACTTGATAATTCACATTTACTAAGCAAATATTTTCCCACCATTAAAAAAGAATAAACTATTTAATAACCAATTTTTCATAATTAATTTAATCAGTTTATTTTTATTTAAATAATAATATAAGATTACAGTTCTTTATAAATTTAATATTAAAATTACATACTTTTTACAACAAATGTAATTTGAGTTTTTATTAAATTAAAATATTCACAAAAGGATGAAAAATTTATTGTCATTTAAAAAATTGGTTTATAAAACATTTATGGTATTAAACGGATAAAAATATTTATGTAAATCAGAAAAACATAATATTTTAGATATTTTTCTGGCACCTCCACCAAAATGTAAATTTAAATTTAAATGTAATTTTCATGCATTATGTATAACTATTAGTAGTCATAATGATGAGTCATATAATTTTAGTTAAAAAATTATCTGAGTAAATTTTTTAATACTGTTTTCAAATCAAGCAAATTCTTTTCTCATTAAAAGATACGTATACTTCGTCAAACGATTCACGAATTTTTTTGAGTGTTATGATTTAGAAAATAGTATTTTATAGAAAATATATTGATAAAACGAAAAAAATAACTTTTGAAAATTATCATCATTATATTAATAAAAAATTATCCACGAATTCTTCATTTAATAGTTGTCCAGCTGTAATTTTACGTGTATTTCTTGTTTTTCTTATATGCAGTGAGATTTGTTCTGAGATCATTTGATACTGGCGTTTTTTGAACATAAAGAATATTTTAGGTATTTTGCAGCAACGCCTATCTTTATTATGTAATTGCCACTTACATCGCTTAACGTATAATAATCCGCTGTTGTCGCTCGAGTCCACAGTATATTGTTGGGAATGATAATTCCTCCGGGTCATACTCTCTTAGAATCGATAAAGGGAATTTTCCTTTACCTGGAGCAAATACGATGGCGTTGTTATCCTGCCAGAGAGTATCATTGGATGTTATATTATGCGGTTTCTCAATTTCATTCCATTGGCTGATTTTTTTTCTCATAAATAATAGCTTTAAAAATAAAATTGTGTACAGTGGTGTGCACATTGTTTTTTGCTGCAGTTATTGTCTTAAATTTTTTTTTAAATTTCTATTTCGATTCATTTTGATTTATTTTTAATTAACATTGCATTTCGATTTCGATTTATAATTTTAAAATAATTTCAATTGTATTTCAATTTCGATTAATTGAAATAGAAATAGAAATTATTTTTCTATATCTATTTCAATAGCAAAAAATGGAAACAACACTATCTAAAACAAAAATGAAATCAAACGTTTCAGCTATAATTGTTTTAGTAAGAAATTAATTCGCAATGAAAGATTGTTTAAAAAGATGATTACAGCTAAAAATATATTTAACCATTAATACTGTATTTTTAATCAAACAATCTTATCTATAGAATTTTTGAAACATAAATGTGTAACTTATTATATATAATAACACATATCTAATGCATAAATCAAAATGAGAAAATATTTAAATAAAGTTAATTTCAATTTCAAAAAATTAACACTTAATAATTTCAAGTAAAGCATCGGGAATCGATCTATATTCAAAAGTTCGGACTTTTTTTTATTTTAGTATAAATGCACTAATAGAAGTGGATACTTCGAATGTTTTGTTAAACGAGTTAACGATGCGTCGATTATATTAATTTATAATTCGCCTCAATCATTCATCAGTAGTCTTTTGGAAAATTTAAATATGTAAATATGGAAAGTTTGCGATGGAAATGTAGTTATTTCTGGCAATTTTAATATAGAAGTTAGTAAGAACTAGTGTTGTTTTACTTTTTTACAAGTAAAAGAAAAAGAAGAAAAAATTTTTACTTTTTCTTTTACTTGAGTAAAAGAAAAAGAGATGTAAAATAAAAATTATTTTAAAAATAAAAAGAAAAATACAAGTAAAATAAAAATATTAAAAAAAAGAAAAGAAAAATACAAGTAAAATTGAAAATAAAAGAA
>JAQIVF010002555.1:0-10827 GCA_034698365.1 Steganacarus magnus | reverse complement strand
AATAATGATGCTTTAGTTCATCATTTATTGTTTAGTCATTTCATACAGTAGTAATAAGCTTTTATGATATCATTATTGACAACAGATAATGTAATAAAAGTTAAGTTTTATTAACTTTCTTGAAAATTTTATATTTATATGGAGTGCTATAATAGGGGTTTAATTTGATATTTTTTTAATGAGTAAGAAAAGAGATGATTCAAAATCCAAAACATTTCCCCCTTTTATAGAGAGAATTGTAGTATAATAAAGTGATTGATTGGCTTTTTATGAGAGAGAGAAATATAATGCAAATACAATGCAAAACTCATCGCATTTTTTTAATGGAGCGATTTTTTATTACTTATTAATCATTAGTAGGTTTATTATTATTATAATAATAGTTTTTTTTGTGCGAAACAACTAACAAATTTATATATAATGTGAAATTTTGTAATATTTTCTAAGCAATCTTTTTTCGCTGCAAATTGTCTTTTTTTATTAGTGATTTATTATATATGTTATAAATAAATAAAAACATTTTTTGACTAAAAAAACCTTTTCTCGTTTATTTGATATCTTATCATCTCAAACTCAATTACCTTTGACCGCATAACGTGTTGCGAATTAGCGAACGGTTGCATACCATTCACTAACTTAGAGCCAACAGAAATGCTTTTGGATAAACTCAACGGCAATTTCCCGCGACCTCTCGACCAGAGATGTGATGAGTTCAAAACTATGAGTACTGAAGGTAAACATTATTTATAGATATCTAATTATAAATAAATAATTTTTTTCTGAAGACTACAATAGAAATGTAGAAAAAATTGTTGGTTACAAAAAAACGTAATTTAGTTCATTGTTTAATATATTTTAATTCTTGGACATAAGTTTATTACACAATCACGTCATGAATTTAGAACTGTAATAAAAGTTGTGTCAATAGCAAAACGTTTAATTTTTTTTGAAAAGTGATTTTTTATAATTTAGAATATTTATTTATATTAAAGATTAATTAAATTTACGATAATAATTTTTTAAACTAATACATCTAATTATTTATAATAGTTCTATAGATAATTAGGATACATAACAAAAAGATTTAGACTAAACTCCATTTTGAGATTAAAAACTAGAACATAAAAAAATAGTTATTGAATGAAATTAAATTTATCAAACAAAATATTTACTATGAATAAAAAAATTAATAAAACTCTCGTCAATAGAAGTTTTCGCATTCTTTGAAATGAATTCACTGATCTCGTTTCTGATTAAGTCATCCGAACTAAGCCGCCATTGAAATGCTTCTGATTTTACCATTGAACAATCAGGACGTAATTTTGGGAGAGGGTTCAATAATTTTATCGCTAAGTTTCTAACTGCTTCTTCTCGCTCAGTTACATCGTCGCTAAATAAAAAATTAATACTATAAAATATTATAGTAAAAATCGTTGGTTGATACCTAAAGTCAAAGTGGAATAAATTCTGGACAATAAATCCTAAACTATACAGGTCCGCTTTCGTTGTGTATTTTTTGCTGTAATTTAATTCGATTGCTCTGTACTTTTGGGCGCCAACATCTGTCGTGTGTGATTGATCTGAAAATTCGTGAAATGTTGACAAACCAAAGTCAGACACTCTTATAAATCTTTTATTATCATAATTGGTTATTAATAAATTATCTGGCTTTAGGTCGCGATGAATTATGGCTGGAGTTTGCGAATGTAAGTATTCTACACATTCTACTAATTCATATAATAGTTCGCTTGATATGTAATAACCTATCAATGATAATGTATTGTCACTCTTCGTGGCGTTTTCATTAATTTCGTTTATTACATCTTTTAAAGTTAGCGGACATAATTCCATTTGAACGTGTAATAACTGAGTTCTTTGGGGCGAATACAACAGTTCATTTAGATCTTTGTTTTTTTTAGTAGTGTATCTATAGTAATTATCCTCAATCCACGAGTCTAAATAACTGACTACAAAAGCTTTATCGAGTTGCAGTAAAAATGTTAGCTCTTTGCTAACTTTATCTATATTCTGAGGCTCAAAGCTTATTTTTTTGATTGCGCAAATAGTGTCAGTGTCATTGACTACTGCTTTAAAAACTGTTGAGAAACTCCCAGATTTAATCGGTCCAATTTCGGTAAAACTAGTCAAGTATTTGCCTTTAAATTTTAGAAGAGCTTCATCCATATTTTTGCTAATTTTATACTTATGATATATAATATACGTAATAAAATTGTCTTCAAAAGATAATGTTTCTAAATCTCGTTTGCTAACTTGTACAAAATTTTTATCAAGTAATAGTTGGCTTTTGTTTAAAAGCCACGTATGTTTTTCTGATAAAATTTTGTCGCAATTCGGTCTCACTTCAGGACGAAAAGATAAAAGTTCGTCAGCTAATCTTTGTAAATACATCATTTCTTTAGCTAGTTCTGGTAAATAACTTGACTTAGTATTTCTGAAGTAAGTAAAAAAATCAACTAATCAAAATCAGAGCTTTTAAATTAACGCAATACTTTGAAAGTAACTCATAAACATTCTTACCTGCCATTGATTTGAAATAAGTCTAACAAAATTCTACCTAAACTGTAGAGGTCTGCTTGTGTTGTGTATTTATCAGAATAATTATTTGAGATGTTTAAATCTGGTGCTCTATAAATACTTGTGGCTTCGGCAGAATCTTTTGTATGTGACTCATTTGGGTAATAATGATATGTAGAATAACCAAAGTCGGATAATTTAACAAATCTATTATTATTACAGTTAGTTAATAATATGTTTTCTGGTTTTAAATTACGATGAATTATTGCTGGATTTTGCGAATGTAAAAATTGTAGACATTCTACTATCTCATACCACAAATGACTTGAAATATAATAACCTATTACTGATAATTTTTTCTTGTTTGTTAAAAAATATTGGTCAACAATATTTTTGATCGCGTCTCGAAGTGTAAATGTACATAATTCCATTTTTATGTGTAAGGTGTATGAGTATTCATCTAAATTTAGTTCTGATAAATTTGAATCATGATAACTATTCTCAACCCATGACTTTACATAATTTACAACAAATTTACTTTTCAGTTTAGATAAAAAAATTAAATCCTTGTTCAACTCTTGATCTTCTTTAGACTTAAGATAAACTTTTTTAACTGCCTTATATTCACCATCTCTATGACATAGCGTTTTATAGACTGCAGTAAATTTTCCTTTGCCTAGTAACTCAAGCTCATCAAAGTCAACTTTATAGTTGGTGTCATTTACATTTTCAATCTGTACGACGTCTTTACTCAAAGCCATTTTTAGATTTATAAAGCTTTTCGCGAAAAATGAATCTTATTAAATCTTGAAATTTGATTAATGTTGCCTAATAATTTTGAAAATAAAAAAATTGTCAATAAAAATGTATTTGAATAGACAATAGTTTTTGCGCATATAAGTATCATTGTTTGTATTTTATACACTTACCATAACCTAACTTTATTATAGTTCTCTAAAAAAATATTCTGTAGTTAAGCTATTAATGCAAAAATACAAAAATTAGGGTATGATTTGTAGCTCAACGAAACTTTTTAATATTATAAAAAAATCTATATACGGTGCCTGAGATGTATTTTAAAGCACTTAATTTTCCAAGATTTTTTAACTTTGAATCTTATTAAACAGTTTAATTTTTGTTATAACATCTAATTTCTGTACTGATTAGTATTTTATATTTATGCGAATTAAAGTAAAAAATTTATTAAATATAGAAAAAGTAGTAAGTTTTGATTTTAATTTTCCAAGATCAATACGTTTTGTTTATATTGTATTATACAAAACCATTTAAATTATTATCTATTAAAAAAGCTAAGAATTTTAAGTTTTAAAAGCATTGTTCTACAAAAAATATTTGTTTGAACGTTGTAATAAGTAAAATTAAGTCAATAAAGTTTGAAAAGACGAAACTAAGGTTTAAGATAAGATAAATTTTACTTAAACTATATGAAAGGTTTTATTTATGACATCTATAGAGTTAAATGGATAAATATACTGTACACGAGTTTAAAATTTTATTATGCACACTAGTTAATAAAATATTTTAAAATTTATTAATTATCCAGTCTACAACTCATTTATATAAAAGATTTTAAACTCGCTAATAAATAAGCACAAAATCATTAAGTTTTGAAGTTTTCTGTTGAGTAAATGTCGCATTAAATATTACAAAATTTACATGTAAGTTTTATAACCATTTTATCTCTGATTTTTTAAATTTAACTAACTTGTGAAAAAGAATTTACTTTTTTTTCAAAATCAGTAATTATTTGTAATTAAATTTTAACAAAATAAACTAAAAGCATATGATGAATTTTTAAAAAATAAATACTATGATGCTTTTAAATTAATAGTTTATTACATACTATTAAATATTATTTGAAATAAATAAATAAATGAAAATTTATGAAAATTTATTTAACTTACAAATTGATGAATATGTTTTTCAGTATAATTAACTTTTTATTAGTCAGTTACAATAATACTGTTAGTAAAATTATATTATATAAAGAAAAAAGTGTTAATTTACTTATTATTTTAACACAAAAAATAAAATTAATTATGTTGTTGTTAATTAGGGCACAATTTACTCAAACTAATATATGCTAAGGGACAAGTTGTTTTATAAAGAATGATAATTCTTATCTTATATTACATTTCAACCGTTTTAGTACCAAATACTAAGAAGTATGATAACTACTAATAGCAAAGATCAGTAACGGTTTAACTCTTTATTTGTCATAGTAGAAGCACAGGTGCACATACTTACTGAAACTGATAAATTCTTTTATCTTATTGATAAGAGTATTATATATTTGATAAGGTCATATGAATAAATAATTCAAACTTAAACTAAACTTGAAAAATAACCGTAAAGGTTTTATTTTTTAGAATTAAATATTTAATTAGTAACGTTTTTTATATGTTTAATTTAAATAATTACTAAATAGAGCATCATTGTTGTAAATTAAACATATTATTAAAAATAACACGCGAACATGATAATTTGGCAGAAAAATTAAATTTTTATTCAGTTTAACAACGTAAGCACAACTTTTACTATAGGTGTATAGGGAATAATATTATTACGATGGCTTGTAACAGCTAATCGCATACACCATACTCCTCAAGTGTTCTCCACATAAGACTTCGTTTAACACGGTCGTATGCTTTTTCTAAGTCTACAAATGCAATATAGATTTGTTTTGCATACTCCCATGTTTTCTCGATGACTAGTTACAGAATGAACAGTTGCTCGGATGTTGCTTAATCTTTAATGTTCAATTAACTATCGATTTATTAGTAAATGTATTAATTACTGCGCAAACACAGACCATAAGAATATCATGCGCTATATTGCAGATATTAATCAATATAATTAATATCAAAGTTAACCTACTTTTTCAAATCATGTCAAACCTGCAACAATCACTGTCTAATGCGATCACTAATAGTTCACCACTCGTACCACTTCTTCAACAAGCGTTGCGATCAGCGATTGTGAAATTAGATGCGCTCAGACTTGCGATTTATTACGGTTTACAGCTGTTGTGTTGTGTCTCGAATTTGTCGCAATCATCGATCAACTGGTCTCGTATTTGATTTCATTGCAAAATAATTTAGAGAATCTATTGGTTTCAAAAATTCATACACTGGTTAACACTGCATTGCAAAATGAATATTTGTTGACAGATGATGAAGTTGGGATCCTGAATGCTACGCAAAAAATGTCGAGTGTTGTTCGCACGCAACTAAAAGTGGCACAAAATCCGTCGCAACGCATAAGCGATTCGATTAAACCTCAACTGTTTGCAGTTCAGTCACAGATACAACAAATTTATGACGTGCTAAGCAAATAGTCATCAAATACTGGAGACACTGACTCTCCAACACCAGTGGCTTTCAAAATAAATTGGAGAAAAGTGTTGCACGCGATTTTATCGACGATCTTTAAATGGCAGTTAAGAGTTATTTATTATTACTTTGCTCTAAATACTTATTTATTATATCTAAAAATTAATTTTATTTACTATTATAACTATAATTGAATATTGAGTTGTAAATTATATCAAAATTATTATATAAGGTTTATGGTATGGTGATTGCGGTGTGATTTAGTGTGACCTGCAAACTATAGATAAACTAAATGTGCAGTTTGTGTTGCCCTAATGGTTTATTATTATTGCCGATAAAATAATTTGAAAGCTTTTTCGATTTATGATAACTAGTGTGACCAACTCTATAAAATAAATTCCTTGAGATTTGTAAAATCTTCAATTATTTCACCGGGAGATGAACGGGAGATTTTTTTATGAAAAAAACCAATAAATTACGTAAACAAAATTATATATTTTCTACTGAATTTTTAAAATTTTCTGATTTATTAGCTTCTCATTTATTTTTTAAATAATTTTAAACTGAGAAAATCAATTTATATGTTTAAATTATCTCGAATTTCCGCTTTAAATTAAATAAAAAATTTAATAAAATATCTTCAAACACAAATAATTTTGTTATAAAGTTTATAAATTTCCAATTATTACTTTTTTTTAAGTTCCGGGAGGTTTTATCGTCAAGGTCTGACGTTACCCGAGAGCCTTGAGAAAACGATAAATTCCGGGAGACTCCCGGTCAAACCGGGAGGGTTCGTCACGCTAATGATAACACAAATTTAAATTGAATAAATTGATTTATTAATTATTTAAATGTTTCATATTGTAGTTTTAGCTATATTTAATTTTAAGCATAGTAACAGTAAGGATAAACGAAATAGTGATTTAAAAATTACATACTTTGATGTTTATTATTTAATATTTATATTATATTTATAATACATATTTTCTCTGTAGTAAACGAAGCGCGTTCATACACTCTCAGACTGCTGAGAGTTTTAGTTATAAAGTTTATATGATCCACTCATTTATGAAATATCTACTTTTTCAAAAAAATTGAATTTAGTAATCATAAATTTTATTTGTTTGCGCATAAAAATCAAGCTAGTTTTTGTTGTGTTGCGCAGATTTTGCTGATAAAATATATTCATTTAAGTTATTTATTAATATATCATATTCTTCATTTATACCTTATTGAACTTTGTTCAAATTATCTCTCTTTCTATATAGAACAAATAAAACTTTATGGAATCAAGTGAAGAAATATGTAAGTGTGATATAATAGAAAAGATATAAAAATATAACTTATAAAAAATAATAAATTAATCACTTGATTATAAAATAAATTTTATTAATAAAACTTTTTAATGACTAAGCTATTAATTTAGTGTCGATTCAAAATATTTTGAAATACTATATACAATTGTGTTAATACTAGACTTTATATAAGTTAAAATAGTTTTTATAAATTACAATAGCGACTAATATTAGCAAATAATTAATATGTACTACACGAAATTCCAAAAGAAGTTATTTTTTAAAACACTTAAAACATTTAACTAATGTAAAACTAGTGTGAATTCATTTAAAATAACAGCTCGAATCAGGTTACGTTGTTATGTCTGCAAAGTATAAATCAAACTATGACTCATTCGGTTTTATATTTACTCTAGAAAAGTAAATAATAATTTATCACAAATTTAAATTATATGTTTATTAGAATTAATAGACGAGTGCGTATTCAGTCTTATCGGTTCTCAAATCGAGCTTAAAATTGCAAACAAAATTCATTCACTAAATACTCCTAAAAATTATATTCCATGCATAACACTAGATGGCGTTCATACCAAAGACACACAAAACAGCGCTGATATACTTATAAAAAACTTTTATTCAATTCATTTAAAGGAAGAAAAGCCGATCATTGAAATAGAAAGGCAGGATTATTCATATTGTTAGAATTAGAATGAGAATAAGAACATGTTATTACTCGATTTATTACGTTAAGGTAATTATAATTTGTATATAATGCAATTAAATCAATTATTTTTTAATTATATAAAAGATTAAAATTTTACTTTATCTTTTTTATTTTTTAGAAATATTTCAGTCAAAATTTATAATAAAAATGATATAACTATGAAATTATCTTTGTTATACCGTAGTATTCCAATATCAATAAAATCTCAATTGTTTTTCCTGATTTTGATTAATAAAAGGTATTATATTTTATTTATAAGGCTTTTTCTAAATTGGTTTCACTTGAAACTATTTTTGATTTGAGGTTTGTAGCTTATCACATCAGACACAAATAATTAACATTATGAAATGAAAAGGCAATAGAGTAAGCTATTACGAAACATAATCACATTAACTTTAAATATTAATCAAGTAAGAAATTAAATATTACAAATATTTTATAGACTTTATAACTTTAATTTATTTTCGAAGTCTATGGTAATTAATGAAAAGAATAAAATTGATTACTATTATCTTGAGCTTATGGTCATCGAGCTTAAGCTCATTAACCGATAAGTTTGGAACTTAAGCTTCTAAAAATAGAATGATCTTTAGCGTGAGCATATCATTAGAAGGGTAAGATTGAGCTTAAGACTTAGCTTATTTCGAAGAAAATTTGTAAAAATTAGCAAATCTAATAAATTTATTTTTCATATGTGATTTTTCGTGTTTTTTCACACTTTATCTTAGTTTATCGCCTTATAATGTATGAGAGGGGTTTCTAGAAATTATTAATTTTAACTTAGATACTAAATTTTTGGAGTAAATACTTATTAAATAAAAACGTAATACTAAATATTTGTAATCTAAAAGCGAATAGTTTAGACTAAAATAATAAATAACTAGCGTTATCGACAACACATTAAAAATTATATTACATTTTTATTCATTGCTCATACTAGTTAGTTGTGTTTAAGTGTTTTAAATATTAAAAGTTAAAGTGATTTTTTGTTTCAAAATTTTTGTTAAATTTATAATTTTTTTGGTGTGTAATAAGTCGCATGATGATGGCTAGTGTGCGTCGCCGAAACGTTAACTTTGCGCAATTTAAAACGTAAAACTCGAGAAAAAGATAACAATATTTGATAAAAAATCATTAATCGACAGTATAAACATGGTTATAAAAACATTTTATTGAAAATATTGTTTCCCTGATTATTGAAAATTAAAAATAATTTTATGAAAAATAATAAAAATTTTTACGTTGAATATAAGCTCATTAAGCTAATATGTCTGAGCTTGAGCTTGAACTGCTTTATCTAAGCTCAATGACCTAATAGCTTTGAGATTAAAACAAAAAAATATCCTACTAACTTATATTATTAATTAATAGTAAGTAAAGTTTAAATTATTATATAAAGTGTTTAAGTAACTGAAAACCGATAAATTAGATTAAATATAAAATTGTCTTAATTGTCTTGTTGTCTTAATTATCATGTTTTATGTAAAAAATTAACTATCTTAACGGTCTTACGTAATTATTACGCGTATTCATATTCCTTTAAAAAAATTAAAACTTGTGCGAGAATAGTTTTAAATATTTTACTCAAACTATTTATCCCAACAGAATCGTGTTTTTGATAGTTTTTATTAACGATTATTGTTTCTATTAATATAAACTGTCTAATAGTTTGATAAAATTATAGAGTGTTTGTGTTAATGAAATTAATGTTAAAATATTATTAATGACTCGAATTAAAGTTTAAATTATTATTTTTAAAGCAATCATACCATACCATATCATACCATTAAGGATGCAATTTTTCCTCAAGATAGTAACAATTGCTTTTTCTAAACGAAATTCTAGTATTCCCAGTACGTAGTGTAATTTAACTCCGAGAAACACAAATCGAGGATTTTAGTACAAATATCTACAGTATTGTGTATTTTAAAATGACAAGTTTTGAGTGTAAAAAAGTGCATTCAGGTTAGAAAGTACTTAAAAATACCGTAGTAGTGTATGATTGAAATATTAGTATTATGGTTGGCATAGAATTTATTGTGAATTTTCTAAATCGATAATTTGTTTGAAAGCAATGATCGAAACGGTCAGAGAATACCGAACGTTGCGAGCAATGAGATTAAAATTTATTGTTCTTTATAACACACACACACTCTCTCTCTCTCTCTCTCTCTTTCTCTCTTAATTTTTAATATTTAAGTTACAATACTTGTATATTAAAATAAAATTAGCGAACAAACAAGAGAAATAAACAAAAGAAAATGCACTAGAGTTTGAAGTTATAAAAAACAAAATTCAAAAATAAAGAAAATTTAAGTGAGAATATTTTTTATCTGACTTCGGTAGAAAATAGTCAGATATATGGATTTGACTGTCTGCCAGTGCGTCCGTGTCACCAAATGGGTGGTAATATAGTAAAGATCCTGTTTTCAGTAACAGTGCCACTTTGAGCTGTAATATAGTATAGATCCCGTTTTAGTGGAAGTGCCATTGTATAATTTTTTGTTAGTGTCAGGGCCACTGTATAAGTTTTTGTTAGTGGCAGGGCCACTGTATAACTTTTTGTTAGTGTCAGTGCCACTGTATAATTTTTTGTTAGTGGTAGTGCCACTGTATAATTATTTGTTAGTGGCAGGGCCATTTTATAATTTTTTATTAGTGGCATGGCCATTGTAAAATTTTTTGTTAGTGGTAGTGCTACTGTATAATTTTTTGTTAATTGTAGTGCCATTGTATAATTTTTTGTTAGTGGTAGTGCCACTGTATAATTTTTTGTTAATAGCAGGGCCACTGTATAATTTTTGTTAGTGGCAGGGCCATTGTATAATTTTTTTAGTGGCAGTGCCACTGTATAAGTTTTTGTTAGTGGCAGGGCCACTGTATAACTTTTTGTTAGTGTCAGTGCCACTGTATAATTTTT
>JAQIVF010002554.1:0-10830 GCA_034698365.1 Steganacarus magnus | reverse complement strand
TAATAAGTGACATATATATTATCTGCATTACAGTGACAGTACATTAGACTGCAGTTGTTTCAGTGACCGCCTATTTTATTATCAACCATTGACAGTAAAATTATGTTATTTAAGGATAACTCCAAATCATTATTATATACAGTACTGCTGCAGTAGAGTGACGTACTTTTATATTGCAGTTTTAATCGTCACGACTCATTCTTAAGGCACTCATTTTCTAGAATTAAATTTAGAAGAAATGGGTTTATTTAATGCAATAAGTTTAGAGCTAAAGTCATAAATCAAACATATTTTTTAATGAAGCGCACACTTTTAAGGTGTTTTGTTATTCGCTATGTGTTGTCATTATTATTGGTTAATATATGATTATTATAACCATATATTCCTTTTAATGCAATTTATATTCAACGATCAAAAAACAAAATACTAATGAGTATATGTAGATAATGGAGATGATGGTGTTATGCAATATTTATGGTAAAGGTTTGCTGTGTTGAAATAATCGCTAATATTTGCAGTAATTATAGTAAGAATATTAATAGTATTTTAAAAGTTAAATATTTTTTGAAACCTTCAAAACAAATTATCATATAATTTATACTATTTTATTGATTTCTACATTAACTGCAAATCAATTACTTTAATAGTTTTATTTTGACATATGATTAATAATTGTGTTTTTCATTTCTTCACAAAACTTTACAGCTCATTTTGCGAGAACAATAACTTAAAGATAGATATTCTTGCCTTACGAACCTACCAATATATGTAATAGCTATAAGACTAATTTGAAGTCAATTTAGAAGTCATTCTTGTTTCTTTTAATGTAAAACTAGAATGAATATTATAAATGGTCTCACATATTAATATAACTTAAAGACTACAGATTGAAATTGTTGAAAAAAGATTGTCTAGAAAAGTAATTTAAAATGAAACAAATACAAATAATTGTTCACAGTTAACAATACTATATATAATTTTCTTAACTTAAAATTTTTTTTTGAGATTCCACATACTGTACTTCAGTCAAAGGTTAGTTTAACTGTTTTCAGCACTTGAACAGTGAACATCACAAACAAAAATTAATTTTTGTCTTAAAAGACCTATCATTTAATATTAAACACCTCATTTATTCGCAATAAAGCATCCTACCATGAAAATCCTTTATTAAAAAGCCTATTTTCAACTGCGCACTGGCGGACAGACATAAAAGTCAAATCCAAAAGCTGATTGATATAAAATCAAAGTGAGCTAAAAATTTCAAAGACTGATCAAATTAAATATAATCTAATTTAAAAAAAAGCTATTTTCACAAAATTATCGTTACTACGCTCTAGCTTGTAAGCTTATGGTCAGCTTTTCGGTACAATATTTTTGTTAATGTCAGCCGCTGTCTGCTAAATTTTAAAAAATTTTTGTAAGTGAAAATGTTATTTGTCAGCTAATGTCAGCCTGAATTTTCTAAAATGTTAAAGATTGTCAGCTAAAAAATTCATCGTGACTGCAGCACTAATGTTCTTGAAATTACTATTTATTTCAATCGTATAACTTATAATCATATATTAAAATCAGTAAATCAATAACACGACAGAAGTTAACGAATTATTGGTAGAAATTTGTATTTATTTTCTACACAATGATGTCAATGAATGTCAAGTTATTTTTGTTCTTAATTTTTGCTAACATTAGTGAGTAAAATTGGCTAATTCTTATTTTTTTTTCAATATTCTTGAAATAAATTTTCAATTCCGCATCTTCTTTCTCTTATGAGGCTAACCAAAGATAACAAATTGATTGGTCTGAAAATGCATTTATCATCGCATTTTTAGTTATCAATACGGTCTCGGTTTAAGGTAACAAATTATGTACTAGTTTTTCTTTGTTATTGTCTGTGTTTATTTAATTACTATATTTATAGAATATTTTTTTTCATATCTAAAGCTTAGAAACAATTAAAATTGGATAGAAACTGCTTAACAAACTCTTAGCAACAGCATAGCAACAGCATAGCAACTGTATAGCAAATGCTTAGCAACTGCATAGCAACTGCATAGCAACTGCATAGCAACTTCACAGCAACTGCATAGCAATTGCATAGCAACTGGTTAGCAACTGCATAGCAAATGCATAGCAACAGCATAGCAACTGCATAGCAATTGCATATCAAATGCTTAGCAACTGCATAGCAACTGCATAGCAACTTCACAGCAACTTCACAGCAACTGCATAGCAATTGCATAGCAACTGGTTAGCAACTGCATAGCAACTGCATATCAACATTAAAATTTGTTTAAAACTATATAGCAACTGCATAGAAAGTTCAATTCACATTCATGAAATCTGGCATGTAACTCTATTGAAACTATATAGCAATTTATTATCATTAGATTAGTCAAAGATCGAAAATTTTTCTCATCAAATTTCGATAACTTTTATAATTTCTATTTTCGAACATTTTCTTATTATATTATAGTATTCATTCAAAGTCATGCGCGATAGACATCTATTTCCGAAGATGCACGTACGCGTAACAAATTAGTTTGTTTATAACTAATGTTAACCTCGTTTGCTTCTCAAAAATTTAAAAAACAGACATTAAAAACTTGAAATAATTAAATTATCCCATATATCTTCTAATGGATTTAACAACTGTAAACTTATATTTATTTTTATACCATTAGTTATAGATGCACAGGTCCGAGTCTTTCAGGTCATTGTCAAAGACTCGGACCGAACTCGGACTTCTTATATGAAGATTTGGATCCGGATTTGAAAATTTCTATTAGACTCGGACTTGGACTCGGACCAAATGTCTAAGACTCGGACTCGGACTCCGAACCTCAATAGTTAAAATATACTATTAAATATTATTTAAAATCGAGTTATATTTTAGTTTTAAAGCAAGTTTTAAATTAAAAATATAGTAAAAGTTCAAAAATAGTGAAAATTTAAGAGAATTTAATTAATTTACTATTAATAAAATGAATTTTTAAAGAATTTTATATAAAATTAGAGTCCGGGTCCGAGTTCAAGTCTTCTATGTTCGAACCCGAACTGAACTCGGACTCCTAATACGTTAACTTTAACTCGGAATTTCTCGTGATAACAAAGACTTTAACTCGGACCTGAACCTCAAAAGACTCGAGTCCGAGTCCAGGTCCGAGTCTGGAGGTTAACTTTTGTGCATCTATACCATTAGTTTTTCCGTAAGATAGCGGGAGTAAACTAATTCACATAAGCAATTCAATTAACGCTAATAAATTATAAGAGACTGCCCTTATGTCCCCTGCCTCTGTGCCCCAGACATCAAACAATATATTTGTGTGTTGCTATGGAAACTTACTCAGATCGTTCATTTACATATTAAATGATTTATAGTGAGAGTGTAGTTGTGTTCAAATAATAACATTAAAAATTGTTCTGCACTTAATTAACTATAGAAAAGCATCTTAAAATTCGTTGAGAACAATCTGACTAATGTGTTGAAATAGTGGCTTGTTAGTAATATAGGTATTGTTAACCGTATTGCCCCCATCATAACTATCCAGAAAATCCCACAAATTTTCGTTTGGTAAAAATTGATACCCAAAATCCTGATGAACTAAGTTCCATAAATGTTAGCGCAGCATTTTATACCATTTCAATACAGTCAATTGTATTTTACCGGAATAACGTGACGCAGATATGGATATACCTGTTAAGCGTAAAATATTTATCAGTTACAAGAAACCAAGACGGCGAGCGACCTCGAAACGCTAGAAAAACAGCCCTTTGTCGACGTTTATTACGTGCCACTCAAAAAAAGCGTTGTAAAGCCTCCTCATAAAAGCCGATATAGGACTGTTTTTTCAATTTCATGTTCGCTTGTCGTCTCTTGTGGTTACCATCTAATTGCATATATTTATTTTGCACACAAAGCTGGCAAGCATATGTTGAGCAACTTATTTATTATAAATATCTATTAACATTATTTTAGATTCACATATTGTTTCATTGTTTATAATAAAAAATATCCCAAATAATTTAGAAAAAATATATAAATAAATAATAAGTTTAAACACTTAGCAATTAATTTTATGAAATAACTTTTATTGTCGAAATATTCAGGATTTTTTCACCAAAATAATTATCTAGACAAACTGATGGATAAATGTCGGATTTTCGATAGAATATATGCGAAATAATTACATTTGCGTTTTGTGATTTTTTGAGATTAAGGTTTAGTAATCAAGAAGTTGTTTCAAGAATGGTTGGTTTTGTATTCATGGTTTCTATGCGACCGGCTATTCTTAATTTTCTTACACTGATCAGTACATTAGTGGGTGACAAATGCGCGAATTTTGCAATACATGCGCGAATAAGACAAGTAGCAGAGCCTTGTCCTAAAGTTAACTGTTTAACTAGTAGTTAATGTAATTATTTTTAACTCAAAAAATATCTGCATTATTATGTATTGGTGCTAATATTTAAACGAAATATTATTCCATTATTTGTCTGCAAAACGTTTTATTGTTTCATTACTTTATTTTAATTAGATTGCTCTTCTGATTACTATTGTCACGAGCGATGTCGCGACCACAGCTTTTTCAATAAGTTTTAAAACTTTATAAAAATACGTATTTTATGTAATTTTTGAGTTACCACTCACTTACGAATTTGTTAACACACTATTAACACTAAATAAATATTTCGTCTTAAAAGAAAAGTGTTTATTTAATTAATTTACAATTGATTGACAACTATAATTGAACAGCGAGTCGAGAAGGAAGTCACCGAAGCGACTAAAAGGCGAGAGAAGACAGTTCGCTCGTCACATTGGTGGAGGTTTTGGTTTCGATCAGTACCTCGAGTCAGAGTTCAAATTTAAAAGTCAGTCATTGATTTATGATTGATAGATACGAAGAATATACTGTTGATCTTATATCAACATCTGATCAACAATCGATTCAGTTTAGTCCAAAACAAACAATAAATACAACAATAGATGAATATAAAACGCCAAAAACAGTAAAACCGAATAAACCAGCGTTTAATTTTAAAAAAGATACGTATTCAATATATAACGAAATAAAAAATTTAATTTCACCGTTAAAATTAACGCCGATAATGGTTAAAACAACCGCAGCGGCGACAATAACTACAAACACGCTTTCAACAGCAATACCAGTAACACAAGCGTCAACATCGTTACAAATACCGCAATGTCAGACTTATCAATTGTCAGACTCACCAGTAATTGATTTAACATTTATATTTAATGAAATGCAAGAAATGAAAGTCAAATACAACATATTAAGCGAAAAGTACGACAAAGCGAAACAAATCGGCATTAATGCGGTCGCAGAAAAAAACGCAGCGATCGCTAAAGTCTCCGAAATGGAGGCAAGAATGGCTAATTTAGAGCAAATAATTCAACTTCAAAATGACACTGAGGACGAAGACGAAGATAATACCGTCCCAGAAACGACTCAAGTTAAAACACCATACACTGGCGACCCTGAGGTCACGTATCGAATAAATAATCGACAGGAAAATCAGTCAAACAGAAATGATGTGGAACTACAGCCACAATACATGTATCGAAACATGCAAGCGATGTCTCAATTGCCAACGATTGACATCGAAGAATCGATTAGAAACCGTGAAAGAAATAAGAACAGAGAAATGAAAGAAATCGAAGAGAGAAAGAAATTCGTTGAGAAAATGAAACAAAAAGAAAATCTCCAACCCATGGATATATTTGTATTGTCAATGAGTGAGAAAGTCATTAAAGATGACGAGAAAGAACTCAACAAAGACACGTACACATTGATTGAAGTCATCAAAGAGTTTACTATTTTCAAACCGAGTTTTGACGCGATAACATGGATCGAGTCTTTTCAGAATTTTGTATTCTTCAACAAAATACCGCCGAATCAATGGATCGAGTTATTAGGCATTCGAATTCACTATCATTATACTAATAAATATCGAGTTTTATTTTAAAAACGGAGCCAAACCATGGCATCAATTCAAAGATGCATTCATTCGTGAATTTACGAGCAGTAATGCGCAAATCGCATCATATCTCGAATTGAAAAATCTAACGCATAAAGATTTTAAAACAAATGAACAGATGCTGCGAAAGTCATATGAATTGCAGCAAAAGAGTGGTCAGACAGATCCAGGACGGATGCTATTGGAGTATATGGAAAAAATCCCTTACTCAGCGAAACTGATGGCATCAGCGAAGTTAACTGATGCGAATGCAACGCCTGAAGATATGCTGAACCACGCGATAATATCAACAAATTTATCACAACTAATAAACGATAAAAAGAATCCGATAGATAAAAATGGCTATAAAGGAAAAAAGAAATGGAAAAATTTCAATAAATTTAAAAGCAAAAAATCGAACTCTGATGACAGCGATTCTGATGACAGCGACACTGAAGACGACAATAAAAGTCAGAAAAGTAAAAAGAAGCGAAACATCACGTGTTTTCACTGTCAAACTCCGGGACATTTTAAGTCTCAATGTGATTATAAGGAGAAGTCAGTGGAAGAGGCATTAAAATTAGCGAAAGAACGCAAAGAGAAAGGAAAAAAGCGAATCATCACTAGTACTCTATTAACTGATTTAAATTCGATATTAGAGGCTTTAAACGCAGCGGCGTTCGCCCACAAGGCATAGTAATAAAAAACTCTATTACTAACACATAATACTATTTAAATTTTATTGCTTTTCACTAACTTTAAAAAATATATATATAAAAAATATAAGTTTCCGATAAACTGCAGCCACAGATTCATAAAAATAAATTTATTGCTCTGTGAGACCGAAAGGCCAATCGGTTTAACACTGCTGTAGAGATATTTTTCTCACATTATCGCAATTAGCAAAGAAATCCCGGGTTCGAACAAATAAAAATAAAAATAAATGGCAATGAAATGCATTGCATGGCTCGAAAAGCTATACAAATGATAGCAAAGAGGTAACTCAAAAAATGAGTGTAGAATCACTCGACGTTTCATTTTCATAAAATCTCTGTAGTGAACAGTTTAAAAGAATCTTCGAAAAAATATTATTTTCTTTTATTAATTTTTAATAGTTTTACTAACTTTTAATTAGAATTTCAATTAATTTTATGTTATTTTAACATTTAATTTTAAGTGTGTACAACACTAGTTTAATATCGCACAACACTAATATTTTAGATTAAACTCAAAAACGTTTGATTGTAGCGAAGTGGCGTTAAATTTTGAGTAATCAGCGATTCATGAATTTTTAATTTTCATTTTCAAAACATTAATTCTTATTTAAACGATTTTATGTTATTTTGATTTTTTGTCTTTATTATAAGCGACTGATTAGTAATTAGTTTAATTTGCGAAAGAATTGTACCCCTAATTTTATTATTATTTTTTGTGGACTTTGTCCAGAAGGGAAGGAGTGTCACGAGCGATGTCGCGACCACAGCTTTTTCAATAAGTTTTAAAACTTTATAAAAATACGTATTTTATGTAATTTTTGAGTTACCACTCACTTACGAATTTTTTAAAACACTTAACACTAAATAAATATTTCGTCTTAAAATAAAAGTGTTTATTTAATTAATTTACAATTGATTGACAACTATAATTGAACAGCGATTCGAGAAGGAAGTCACCGAAGCGACTAAAAGGCGAGAGAAGACAGTTCGCTCGTCACACTATTACCAATAATTTTTCAACATTTTTATATAAATAATAGCATACATTTACGAAATTTAATTTCTCAATTTCTAATCTAATATTGTGTATTTGAGGTTACATTTATCTGTCTTATTAAATGATCGCTGAAATATGATTATATTTTAGTAATATATACTCACTAGTGCCGCCAAATATTTTAAATAATTTTTTGTTTTTTTAAGAAAATCAAGAATTGAATAAAATACCGATTACTTAAAAATCAGTCTTCGATACTACCTTTTTTGTAATTAATACGCTTAAGAAGCTAACATAATATGTTTTAAAAAAAACAAAAAAAGCTTATTTTATAGAGTTTGGTGTCACAATCATGATTAAACCAAACTGATGACAACTTAAATTACTTCACTATTATCAATAAGATTATTGAATTTTTGTAGTTTAATTATTAGTTGATTTAATTGATAGTTGATATCGCCATATAAATATAATTTTAATATTTCACTTTTAAATAACCCAAATGCAAAAAAATTAAAAAAAAAGTTTTTAAGAGATCATAAATAAATTATGAGAAGAAATGTAAATATATTCAAATTCACAATAGAATTCAGACTAACGATACAGATTACATTTAAATTTTATGAATTTATTATAAGGCTGTAAATAAATTATTTTCTGTTTTGAATCACATTAAGACCTAACGCCAAAGTAAATGTTTTCTATGACTACCACATAAAAAACTTTAACCAACCTGTAGTAATTTATAAAAAAAAATCTCAAAAGGTTTGCAATAGTCCTAAACATTTAATTTTTAGCTCACATTTTTTAAAAAGTGAGTTTATAGTTTTGACAATGTCTGTCTGTTCGAAGATATATAGGAGGCTTTTTTCGTAAAAATATTAATTCATTTTATTAATTGTATTTTAAGATAGGAAGCTTTTATCAAATAAATTTCACTTTACGCGATTAAAAGAGATGTTTAAAATTAACAGATAAGTGTCATTTGAGTGATTAATTGGCAATTAATTCGGACATACCGTTAGAAAATATTAAATACACTATTCTTTAATATTTTTTAACACTGGTCTTATTTTTTCAATTTTTACAATTTCAAAATTCATTAAACAAATGAGCTATTTATGATGGAATCGTAAATTGTTTTTCTAAACTTTATTATTAATAATTTATTTTATTTTATTCATTAGTATTTATTATTATATAACTGTATTCCTAAAATATTATTTAATTTTATTTTCATAGACATTTTATTATAATACATACCTGTATTAATAATAGATTATTTGATTTTTTTGGTCAAATTATAAAACAGTCTTTGTGTGTGTTTGTGTTTGTTTGTCAAATACAAACAATTGATTTTGAATTCTGAGCAAAAAATTAATAATATTAGAAGTAAAAATCTACTTTTAATTTAATACTTTCTATTCGATTATTTTATTATAAAGATTAAACGCTGTTTGAATATTATTTAAATTACATTTATATGTAATAATTATCTTATACAAAATAATCTTATCATTAATTATTTAATTTTCTCAGTTATTAAGTTTCAAATCTGGTAAAATGAAATTATTTATAGAAATTAAGTTTAGAAAACTAATTAATTTTGTGTGTTTAGTGATCGTAATCTATCAGTTCGTATTATTCACAGTGGAGTACACACAGTATAAAACTGCCATACAAATAGGAATACTGAAACGAGTTAAGCGTTCGATTCCGTCTATTAGTTTATGTGTTTTAAATAAACGCGATTTAAATCGGTTAATAAATTACAAACAGAGAAATGAAACAATTAAACAGTATTTAATGCGATCGCATGAAATCCTTATTTCAATAGTCAATATATTTTCTGATTTCCCAATACCTGAAAGACAAAAATTATCTGGAACGCAAACTAGCACTAAATTTTCTCCGTATTGTTTGACTCATTTCAGTGAATTATCATTAAACCATACTGCAAATCGACCGAAATATTATCGGTTTAGTTTTGAAGTGATAGTTAAATTTGATGTCAATTTATTCGGTTTATCGGTTATAATACATCCAAGCAATACATTACCGCATCAGTTTAATCATCAAAATCGGTTTATTTTAAATAGAAATGACTATATAGGTATTGAATATCACATTATCAGAGAAACACTTCTCGAATATCCGTACGAAACAAATTGCGTTAATCAACGAATTCGTATGAATTACCGCTTAAAATATAAATTATTAAAACCTAGGAGTTGTAAAAATGAATATATGTTTACAGAAAAAATTTTGGATATGAAGTTTTATTATAAATCTACATACGGACATATTATTGCTCAGAATGAGCATACTTCTAATATATATTACACACACATTCCTAAAATGGATACAATCAACTTTTTGTGTCAAATCAGTGGTGTGTTTGGAATGTGGTTTGGAATCCATTGTTACAAGTTATGCATCCATTTGAGTGAATACTTTCTATTAATTATTAACCGTCTAATCATACGTCACTTATTATCGCAAGTAAATACACTTAAAAGGATTTTTGTTTTACTCTTAAGTGCTGTTATGTTTGCACAGTTATATCAATTATTTTCTGATTATTACTATTCAAACACTATTAATCGCACTTCGTTTGAGCATAAAAACATTATACCACCGATTGAGTTCATAATTAATCCTAATAAAGTGGATCACAGATATTTATCGCGTTTGTATCCGCAATCAAATCTTAACCAAAGTTATATTATCGAAACATTAGTAGATTATGGTCACGAAAAGTTAATTGAATTATACTCAAACTTTACTTCAATTATCGAGTCGTGTACTATTGAGACAAAATTCAATATATCTTATGATTGCACACATAGATATCAGCAGAAATTATTAATTCCCACCATTATTAATAATTTCGGCAGTTTTTATATTTATCAAAATTATTTCCATACCGAATATAATATAACCACAGAATCATTGAATAAGGAAAATATAGAAACAAATCTTAAACAAATTACTTTTATAATAAATTCTCGTTTTATCACTGATGGCACTGTTAACTACTTTAAACTTCATATTTTTGGAACACAAAAAAACAACTATTTTGACATTTCACGCGATGCCAGTATTCATTATTCTGCAACTGTAATGAAAAATATTAAATCA
>JAQIVF010002553.1:0-10831 GCA_034698365.1 Steganacarus magnus | reverse complement strand
TTTAACAAGTTTTTATAAACTATTAACAAACGATTTTGCACCCTTTTTTCAAACGATTTTCAAGGCCCTAGTAATAAGAAATACTATATTAAAGATTTTACACTATAGAAAAGTGTCTCATTTCTCAAATTTTTTCCCGGAACCGTTACCGCTTTTCAATGACTTTTGTCTCCTGATCCCCTCCCGTTTTAGCCAGTTTTTAGTCCCGTAAATTCCTATCCCTATAACTTATAACTAAATAAATTTATGATGAAATGTAATGCGCAGAGTAATGCATATTTAAAAATTACTTTATTCTTCACAGTATTTTTAACCACAAAAAAACTTTTAATTACTCTAATTCTATTTACTCTAGTAATTTTCAAATCACTAACCTATACAGACAGCCGTTTAAATTCGAATCCCACAACAATATAGGAATTCCTAGCATTTAAATCAAACTGTCCAATATTTTCTATTCTATTACAGACATCAGTTACCGCAAAACAACTCAAAATCTGCGATATTAAATACACCCGTTAACAGTATGGTGTATAACATGAGACAATCAAAAAGAGGAAAGTGTCTTATATTTAATCACGAAAATTTCGAATCTCACACTCAATGTAAACTTCGTGCTGGCAGTGACATCGACGCACACGCAATCGCCGCGTGTTTCGATAGACTACAGTTCACTGTAACCCTTATTAATGATGCCTCTTATCGAGAAGTTCGCGAAACTTTACAAAAAAGTATTTTAAGCGTTTCAATATTTTGAACTTTTTTATAATCGTATTAATTAATTTAACTGCAATTTAGTATCGACAGAAGATCACCGCAGTAGTGACTGTTTAGCAGTGGTAATGCTATCTCACGGCGACGAACAGTCATTGTGGGCTCGCGATTATAAATACCAGACTAACATTTTATTTAATTACTTCAGAGATAATAAGTGCGCGTCACTCGCAGGCAAACCCAAAATATTCATCATTCAAGTAATTATTAAACTAAAATATGAAATTCTATATTCAATTTTTTTGTGAAATTTTACTTCAGGCCTGTCGTGGAGATAGCGTTGACCCTGGAATTAAAGTTCGGTCGAAGAGCATGGAAGTGGTGGACAATCCGCCACTGACCTATAGATTCCCCACATTCGCAGATTTTCTAATATATCACTGCACATCATCAGGTAGTAACACATCTAATCTATTTTCTCTTTTTATTCTTTAACAAACCTTTTTATCATTAGCGTGTGGGTTGCAGTAATCTATTTTACATTGAGTTAGCAAACAAATTTATATGCAATAACTTTGAACTTTTAGACAAAAAGTTGTATACTATAATAGTTTTCTTACTTTGGAATTTGTTTTCAGGTCATTTTTCGTATCGAAACCCAATCACTGGTTCATACTTTATACAGTCACTGGTGAAAGTGTTAGACAAATATTCGCGCCATAATATAGATCTGATCACTCTATTAACGATTGTTAACCAAAGAGTTGCGTACGAATTCGAGCCATATATGCCGAATGACCCGAAGTATCACAAGAAGAAGCAAATACCATGTATCGCGTCAATGCTCACACGACTAGTTTATTTTAATCATAATAAATAATTGCGGTTCTTATTTAAAAACATTCATGGTTATTCATGGGATCGGAAATTCATGGTTAATATCGCTTTTCTCCTTTGCTTACACAATCGGAAGGTTTATAAAATAACATCTACTATTAAAAATAAATAATATAAAAGTTATTGTATTGTCCCGCTTTTCCCGGTTTGGTCGATTTTATAAAAATCACGAAATTGAGCATTATTTTAAGAATGTTCCCGTTTTTGCACAAACATGATAAAATTTTATAGTAAAACGAGAAAACTAAAATTAAATGAATGTCTAAAGTTATAAATGCACTCAAATTCAGATTAAGCAATAAAAAGGTTAAACTAACTTAAATCAGTAAAGGTTATTGTTCTAAGAAATACTATTTCATAGATTTAGTTTGTATCTTGTTTAGAAATTTAATAATTTTTTTCCTGGAACTGTTCCCACTTTTCATTCACTTTTGGCACCAGATTCCCTCCCATTTTACCAGTTTTTAGTACCGGAATTTCCTATCCCTAGTTATATGCAATCAAAAAAAGTTATTATGTTGGAAGTATTTCATAGCGATATCAAGTATGAACATTAAGATTCAATTAAACTTAAAAAATAAATCATTTTTTCATGTTCGTGCTGATAAGACAGTGCCATGATCATGATCAGTGCCAATAAAAGAAATAAGAAAATTGGCTTTAAGTGCATTAAACGCGTCACAAGATTCACGACCTGATTGATACCAGATGTTGACACAACATAACAAAATGGCGATTACAAAGCAAGCAATTGTCTGCCGATAAACACTTCAACGAAATAGTTTGTAAAACTCCGCAATCAAATTCTCTTGATGAAAGTTTTATCGAGTATTTCATTCAAAATAATTTTAACTATCATCGCAAGAGACAACATTGGCACAAGTAGATGAACACTGATTTAAATTTTCATTTTTTCAAATGCCTTTTTTTTAATAACTAAAAGGGTTTATATAAGATATTAAAATATAAATGTTAACGTATTAAACAAAAAAAATTGGTTTAAAATTAACGCTTTACTAAAACATATGATTCAACTCATATTACATAAAATTTCTTGTATTTTAATACAATTACTTTGTAAAATATTATTAAAAGAAGTTTGAAATACAGTTTTAATTTCTATTGTTTAGCGCTAACTTTCCTAAATATTTATTAAAAAATGATCCCAAATAGAGCACTGATTCAGTGTCACCAGTCTTAACCTCACGCGCCTCAGAGAGTGCAGTCACCGAACCGTCAGGCGAGTGAAGAGACTGTAAAATATTTCCATTCGCATCGACTTCGATAACCATACCGTAAGTATTGTTAAAACTGTTTGCCATTATTATATGCCCTGATTTTAAACCAAATCCCAATTCTCTAAGCGCTTAATTTGCGAAAGTATTGCCAATAAAATCTATAACACTGCCGATCAGATGAGTAAATCTGAAAATAAATTTCTTCAGAATTGGGTGTCTGTTAAGTGTGTCGAGAAAATATTGATTTGACTCGTTTCTTGTGGCCGCGAACGCAATCCAATACGTCTCTCTTTTTGTAGCGCTTCGGCGAATATTATCAGGTTCTCCGGGAAGTTCTGGAATAATCAATAATGTTTGGCCAGATTTCGGACCGCGAATAAAATGTTTGTACAGTTTTCGCGCCACAAAATCGAGTACCAGAATAGCACTCCTGTCATAAATGTGAAAAGAAAATATTTTGATATATTTTTTATACGTGTTTGTGTGTGTATATGCGTGTTATATAGTGTGCCTGAATTTGTAAACCATTCAATAACATTCAGAAAATTTTATTATTAAGTTTACACAGTATGCAAACGTTTAAATACGTGTAATTACAAAAATCATTAATAGAACAAAATAAATTATAGAATTTATTCTATAAATTTTATTAACTAGCATTACTATTGTAACCAAAAACACAATGTAACTTCTAATTATATTTAATTGTGTGAACCAAAATATTTAAATGACCATTAATTTACTAGTTCGACGAAATATGCACTAATTTGAGAAAAAGCATACTCATCAGCGCTATGACCTGCAATATGTTAAATTAATTTTTTTCCGATTAATTTTTTGTATTAAAATTTTATTTTAGTTTTCATGTCAAATGTAAAACACTTACTTCGTAGAAACGAAAATAATTAATGATGAAAAGTTTCCAGCAGTAAAATCCAACACTTTTCTCGCTCACTCTTTCCATAAATGTCAACAGCTATTAATAATTTAGATTTAATTAATTAATTAATTAATGCGGAACTGAATTGCGTAAAGCACTTATAATTTTTACCGTTATTCTTACTTTAGCCTTACATCTGTTTTTAATGATACGCGAATTTAATCGCACAAACATTTGATAAGCTTTTGACATCTCGTAAGCCAACGAAGAAGCGGTTATCATAAAACCGATGAATACCGAACCCATCGATGCAGTGATATATATGAATACTATGCGACATATAACAGACATTTTTCCAAATATTAGAGTATACAGAATTAGGCATAAAATAGCAGTAAATAGTAAGCACAGCAATGACGCAAATTTTGCCCAAAAGTTATCATTATATTCGATTATTTCACTGAAAACTTCGTGAAAAGAGTTAATAATCGTATTGACATGATTCGTTTAGGGCTAGTTTTTTATCCGATATCTGAACAAACTTGCGACAAATCATTCGAAATTTGCGCTTCAAATACGCGCACATTAAAAAGAAATAAGTGATTTGCCAGAAAATAACAGGACCCATATACGAGCCATATAACCATATAACAAATAAAATTCAACAAACAGTATAAAAATGAATTATTTTAAACTTATTAAAATTTATATTTTTTTAAAAATAGTGTTCTTTTAATAACAGTACAGTTTTTGGTCAAAATAATTCTATATACAATTATTATTCTACAATTCTTAAAAATTTTAAAAAACTTTGCCATTCGCAATGCTTAAAAATTTTACTGTAAATTAAAAAAAGTTTCTAAATCGCAAGTAATTGTGTACTGGAATTTTAACTCTTCAATTATATTAAGAGTGGTGTCGCAAGAACCGCGTTCTCTGATCTCTACTGACGTTAATTTTTGTATGAGTTCACAAATAATTCTTTGCTCACCACAAGAATTCTCCACAAACTCATCTGTCAATCTAAAGATATATAAATTTAAATCTTCCGTTTCTTTTATTCTTAATTCTATTTAAATAAATTTTTAAAGAAATTTAACAAAACTTACGGAAATATGCAAAACAGCTGCTCTGCGATAATTCCAACACTGTATAAGTCCGTTCCAAATTCATAGCACCCATACGAAAATTCTTCAGGTCTGTATATATGAGTAGCATATTTAAATTTTTTGTCGAACACGCTGTCACCTTCACCTTTAACAGCTAAACCGAGATCTGTTATTTTCGCTAAATTGTCTGCAGAAATGAGAATATTTCCGGGAGTTATGTCGCGATGAATTATAGCGTTTTGGTGAAAATGTTTGAGTCCTTTGACTATTTGCGCAAGTAATTCAAGTGCAATGTTGAAGATAAATGGATTTATTCCGTGCGAAGAGTCTGGGTGTTTAGAATTATATTCGACCAGTTTATCGATAACATCTTTTAGGTTCATTTTGCATAACTGCATCTGGATGTGTAAAATTTCATCTAGTTTTTCTGAGGATAATGAATTGAATTTCGAAATCGAAAGAAGTGATTCGCATAAATCATTCTTATTTAGATCCGTTCTGTAGTAATTGCATTCGAACCAATTACCGAAGTATCCAACAATATTCTCGTTTCCATTTAACTCGTTTAAAAAGATTACTTCATTTAAATTCCATTTTCTTTCTGTATACCTCAGCGCCACCTTTTTGACAGCATATGCAGTTTTATCTGATTTCAAAACTGCTTCAAAAACTGTTCCGAAGCCGCCACAACCTATTTGCTTAATCTCTCTAAATTCTCTAAAATAGTATCCGTTTTTTTGCGGTTCATTCATCACAAAAAATTTATAATAAAATCAAAATACGTTGTTATTCAAATAAAATATGTGTTAACTTTAAATAGGCCTAATTTATTATACTATTACGCTTTTAGTGATAGTTGTTTCTAGGTGTTAACCTAATTAAATAAATGCGTTTCATTCTAAAGTCTATGATAACATATTTCTTTTAATAAATTATTTTGTTGTACCTTAACCTGTTTTGATAAGTAAATAATAGTACTTTTATGCTTATTTTAACCATCACTGCGTTTCCATTGAATATACTTTAGTAAAAGTCAGATAACAATAGTGATAAACAAAAAATTCTTTACTCTGACTACGTGTGTCATACAATCTGTTTAATGCGTTCATATTAATTTATTTTCAAAATATCTCTATAAATAAAATGTAATGAGCATTTTTTTTTATTAAATAGCCATTATTTTGAGATTCTTTTTATATATCAGTTTCCTTAAATATTCACAATTTTTTCGATTGATTTGAACTTTTTTCTTTTATACGCTAAATATTTATATAACGTTATAAAATATAAGTTAAAATTTTATCAGTTCACCATTTTAGATAAAAGTTGAATTATTTTATTTTTTCATAGCAAAAATGTCTTCAATAATAAAATTAAAGTTAATGAGTGAAATCGAACAAAACTTAATTAAAAACATTCAATTTAAAAATATTAAGCTATTTCATATTCCAGTATCACATAAGTTATTATTTGTTAATTTTGATGACGAAGTTTACAGTTTAATAAAGTCATCGAAAAATGAAAATTTGAGAAAGTTGACCGAACTGTGCGGCAAAGGTGTCATAAAATTTGCCTCAAGTTATACGAATTATATGGCGCTCACAAAGACCGGCGCTGTTTACAGTTGGGGACACAATGATTATGGCCAACTGGGCGATGGCACTACTGTTGACTGCGATAATCCTAAGTTAATCGATAAACTGAGCGATTATTTTGTAACCGATATTAGTGTCAGTTTTTATCACTGCATTGTATTAACTCGAGATAGAATTGTTTTGTCATTCGGTCGTAACAGCTCTGGACAAATTGGCAATAATAGCACTGAAAATCAACATGAACCGGTAATGCTTAATTTGACTCATGTAATAAAGGTAGCGTGCGGTCTTAAACACTCGATGGCTCTGACAGAAAATGGTGTCGTCTACCTGTGGGGAGATAACAGTTACGGACAGTTAGGTGACGATAGTTTTAGCTTACAAATGACACCCATGAGACTAAAAACTCCTAAAATTGTAAAGATTGCATGCGGAAGATTCAACTCTGTTATGTTAAGCAGTAGAGGAGAAATTTTTTTTTGCGGCGCTATTACTAATGAATTGTCATACAAGAAGGTAACCGCTTTTAAAAATGATGAAAAATTTAAAGATATTGCGACATCAGTTTATTTTCACATAGTTATTGCCCAAACATATAGCAATAAATGTTTTATTTTGAAAGAAAATACTCATAAAATACTTGAGTTTATCAAAACATATTACTATTCCCTAAACGAAGCATTTGTAGTAAATTGTGAACAACAGATAACAATAAAAAATGTTTATCACAATATAGTTGAGAAGATTGTTGATGCAAACATAGATAAAAACGAATCGATCTATAAAAGCAATGTATCATACATTGAAATTAATTGCGATGATTACTTCAAAATAGGCGCGAGTAGATATCGAAAACTATTTGATGAAATTGGACAATTAGGTGAAAGAAGCTATTCTAGTGTGTTCAAAGCTGAATATAATGTGGATAAAAAGTTTTATGCAGTGAAAAAAATTAGTCTAAATCTAAGTGAAAAACAAAGATCGTTAAAAGAAATAATGGTGTTAAACACTCTCAATAATGAATTTGTTGATAAGTGTTTGAGTGCATGGTTTGAGCTTAACTATTATTTACAATCATCTAATAAAGAAAATTTTCAAAATAATACTGAGAGTATGGCATTATATAACCCTAAAAGAGAACTTTTGCTGCACATTCAAACGCAGTTATGCCCGCTTTCTTTAAGAGATGCTATCAATATAATCCGTAAAGAATGCAAAACAAATGATAATACGTTATCTATGATTGGTTATTATGTTTCAAGTGAACTATTTTATGAGATATTAGAATGTGTGCAATATTTGCACGAACAAAATCCAGCCATAATTCATGGCGACCTGAAACCAGAGAATATTTTGTTAAATAAACTGAATGAAAGCAATCAAAGAATCGTTAAATTATCCGATTTTGGTTTGTCAGCACTTCATAATGTAAGAGATCAATCACACACAAATGATTTTGGAAATATGAGTTACAGAGCACCTGAATTAAACTCTACGACAAAATATACGACAAAAGTAGATATATATAGCTTAGGAGTTTTAATGCTGGAAATGTTTCAAATCAATATCAAGTATGTATAAATTTAATTTAAATATTAAATAAAATTCTGACAAGTTATTTTGATTATTTAATTAGTGATTCTAGCCATGTAAAACTAGATTCAAAGCCATTAAGCGAAATAATAAACTTAGCTGAAAGTGCATTAAACTCGTCATCATATTCACGGCCAGATTGTAATCAATTTTTGTCGCAACAAAATATATGGCGTCTCACACGCAATAAATTATCTTACAATGAAGAGTTTAATCAAATAGTTGAAACTAAATTATGTTCAATTGAGGAAAGTTTTATTAATTATTTTATTCAAAGTAAGCATTCATATAACACGTCAAATGAAAGCAACAGTAAAGATGTTTTTTCGCCAATGAGTGACATTCAAAAATCAGAGAAATTTCTTAAATATAGTATTTACGAAAATATTTTTAAAGAAATTACTTTAATAAGCGAAGGAGAGTTTATATGTGAACATAGATTTACAAATAATTTATTTGCAATCAAAAAACTTAGTTTTGAACCAAAAAATGAAATATGTATATTCAAAGAGTTAATGGAATTATTAAAACTAAACAGTAATTATGTTTATAAGTACATTAATAGTTGGACAGAAGATAATTACTACATAGAAATGTCGAACAGTGATGAAAATAGACAAAATGAAGACTTAAATCCATTACTTTATTCTCCACTGCGAACAAAACTATTACACATTCAAATGGAGTTATGTTCACTCACTTTAAGAGATGCTATAAATACAATAAATAATGAATGCAAAACCAGTAACAATACTTTATCGCTAATTGGTTATTACATCGCAAGTGAATTATTGTTTGAGATATTAGAATGTGTGCAATATTTGCATTCACATATTCCAGCCATAATTCATCGCGACCTGAAGCCAGAAAATATATTGTTAACCAACTTTGTTGATAATAGATGTGTTAAATTAACTGATTTTGGTTTAACAACATTTCACGAATTTAGTGCTCAATCACGCAATAAATATTTAGGAACAAAGAGTTACAGAGCACCTGAAATGAACTTAACAATAAAAGCAGATATATATAGTTTAGGAGTTTTAATGCTGGAAATGTTTCAAATCGAACATAAAATGACTAATCAGTTTTTTCATGTTAGTACTCATGTAAGACAAACTTCATTGCCAATGATTGAAATTAAAAATCTAGCAATGAGTGCATTATATGGCTCACCAGATTCACGAGCTGATTGTAACCAGATGTTGTCACAACATAAAAAATGGCGACTACAAAGCAAGCAATTGTCTGCCGATAAACAATTTAACGAAATAGTTTATAAAACTCCGCAATCAAATTCTCTCGATGAAAATTTTATTGAGTTTTTCGTTCAAAATAAATTTAACATTAATAATATTATCGCCATAAAAGACGAATTTAATAGAGATACATGTACACTGATTTAGTAGCGACAAATTTTTCAGTATCTTTTTATTAATAACTAAAAAGTTTATTTAAAGTATAAAAATATTTCTGTTAACGCGTTAAACAAAAAATTAGTATAAAATTAGTGCTTTTCTAAAACATATAATTCAACTCATGATTAATAAAATTTCTTGTATTTTAATAGTATTACTCTGTAAAATATTATTAATAGAAGTTTGAAATACAGTTTTAAATTCTATTCTTTAACGCTATCTTTCCTAAATATTTATTAAAAAATGATCCCAAATAAAGCACTGATTCAGTGTCACCAGTCTTAACCTCACGCGCCTCAGAGAGTGCTGTCACCGAACCGTCAGGCGAGTGAAGAGACTGCAAAATATTTCCATTCGCATCGACTTCGATAACCATACCGTAAGTATTGTTAAAACTGTTTGCCATTATTATATGCCCTGATTTTAAACCAAATCCCAACTCTCTGAGCGCGTAATTTGCGAACACATTGCCAATAAAATCTATAACACTACCGATCAGATGTGTAAATCTGAAAATAAATTTCTTCAGAAGTGGGTGTCTGTTAAGTGTGTCGAGAAAATATTGATTTGACTCGTTTCTTGTGGCCGCGAACGCAATCCAATACGTCTCTCGTTTTGTAGCGCTTCGGCGAATATTATCCGGTTCTCCGGGAAGTTCTGGAATAATCAATAATGTTTGGCCAGATTTCGGTCCGCGAATGAAATGTTTGTACAGTTTTCGCGCCACAAAATCGAGTACCAGTATAGCACTTTTGTCATCAGTGAGCTCTACTCCGTTAGCGAATAAAAGTCCAGAGAATACTGTGTCTAACTTTTTTGTAGCAGTATTGTAGCTAATGATGCGTCCAGTATCTGAATCGTCAAATACTGATAAAGCGATAGACAGGTCGTATTTGGTGCTCACATCAGAAATGTACAGCACATCGCCTCCACTTTCACCACCATTTTCATCGATAGCGATGTCATCTAAAAACACTGACGGTTTGCCCAATGCTTTTGTTTGCTTTATATCCAACACTTGCCTAACTTTCGGTGTATTAGAAAACACGTCTTCTACAGTGTAGATACCATTACTCGGTTCCACAACATATAAAACACCATTTGAATCAAACTTTAAACCTAAAGGTCGACCGCAAATAGTTGTGTTCCACACATCTGGACATTTTGTTTGAATTATTTTAATTACTGGTTTAAAGGTGTTGCCATCAATTTTATAAATATATCCATCACGACCTCCTGTAAAAACACTTGCATTATAAACCGCTATCGATTCAGGACCTGATAATTGATCGACAAAAAACTTCTGAGCAGTCGATAAAATATCGTTGGGCGCTAATGAACCAGTGAATGGTGGAAATGTGGCACTAATTAATAATTTTTATAATTT
>JAQIVF010002552.1:0-10834 GCA_034698365.1 Steganacarus magnus | reverse complement strand
TTAATAATACTTTAAATAATTTACTGTTAGGGACTAACAAAAAACTTAGTTTATTGTTGCTGTTGTCGAACATTCATTGATATGAGGCTGAGAAGAACTGTTATTGTTCTGCTTCGCGAATGGCGTGAATGATGTGGGCGTTGGCGACGACGAGTGCGACACTGAGCTATCGGCAAATTGTGACGCGAATAGTATTCTCTGCTTATTCAATGGCGGACCGATTACGCTCAGCAGAACAGGCAAAAATATTAAACTATGAAGCGTACCGAACGCTATGATTCCCAAATACATTCGAAAGTAAAAAACGCGAAATATCTTCGATTTCGCGAACGCTAAAACTAAAATACCGCAGTCTGTCAGCGTTATGCCAGAAAGTACCTGTATTTGCGAGTAGTAGTAGTAGTAAATTAGAAAATTAAATATTTATAAGTTTATTTTGCAGAAATCGAAATGCTATTCCGCAGACAAATCATTGCATGTTTGAAGATCTCGTTCATAATAAATTTGAATATTGCATTCAAGCATAAACATTATAGTTTGGGTGTTGTTAAGGAAATGCATGTGAAATGCATGTTTCTTTTTATTGTAATGCCGTAATGCAGTACATGTTACCCGATAATAAGTTTTGCAACATTTTTGCAAACGCCATAAATTAGCTAATCTACTAAACAAAAAGGCTTTAATAAAATCTAACGAGATCTTAAACTAAGCTAAAATGAAATGGCAGCGTAGTTGTTGTCATAATTTAATAACATTATCATAAATAAAATCTAATTCTTACTGAAGTTCCCATTTTCTCTAACGACTCTTTTGCTCTCAATACACGAGTCGGCGCACTGCATATCGCGTAACATCGAACTAAGTGCGAACAAAACTCTACCGAAATACCAACACCCTAATCATTTTAATTAAATATCAGTTAATTAATGATTCATGAAATGTAATAAATTACAAGCAAATTAAATGAATATACACACCACAACTAAGTTAACGAGCGAAACGGCATTAAGCGATATATCCCACCATCTCATCATTGCCATCAAATCAATAATAATCATAAGTATTGTGAGCGCAACAATCATTGCTGAATAAATATCGAGACCGAGAAACAGATATGTGACCAAAAAAATAGCAGAGATCGATATACTAAGGCTTTTGACGGTATCGGACCACATGGTTAGGTATTGCTCGTAAAACACGTCAGGAAAACTATATGGACGAACGACAGCATTAGTTTTCGTCGCGTTTTGCAATTTTTGAGTTAATAAGTCGGCTATAATTCGCGAATATCGCAATGATTCGTAAAAGTCTTCTGAAGTTTTCAATGTTGTGCGATAAGACATCAAATATGTGGCTAAACATTTAATAAAAAACATAGCGTTTTAAAATATACAATCGTTATCAACACAAAAATAAATGTATAAATTGATACATACAACCAATAATTGTTTCAGTATTGTTGCCATCCTTAACAGACGTATAACGAACGGCATCATTAAACTGACCCAAACCACCTTTAGGACAATTGGTATCTGGCGATTGGTTCAGAAAAAATGGAATATACTCAGCGAATTCAGTTCCATTTGGACGTCCCTCTTCATACGCCGCACATCTCTCACAAGATTTTTCATCTAAAAACAATTTTTTTTTAAAATCTTTGAATTAAATACTCCAAATAAAATTATTATACAAATAAACATTACATTTTAAACATTGCGATCCATTTTGATACTTATAACAACAGTCAACACTATTCATATATTCAATATAGCTATCGAGCCACGACACAGGTTTCGATTTAATATAAGTCCTAAAACAACATTTGAGGAAAACAATCAAATAAACTATAATATATTTCTTAAAATATATTTGGCGCTTACAGATTAGATCTGTCGGCCATATATCCCAATAGAAATGTCAACGAATCCTTATCGCAATCGTTGAATGTGCACAACGCGTTTTGCGATCTTTCATTCGAGTAATCATAGCCTTCGGTAATCATAAAATAGACCGGCGGTCCGACAACAAAGTATTTTTGATAGAAACTAAAATAGTCGATCATATAAGAGTCCTCAGGCATCGATAATTCTTGCTCGAGACCGATATGCAAGTCATCTAAAACCGCGATCGACGAGCAAAGCCATGCACCGAATCCTAATAATACCACGACACGCACATTATCTTTCATTAAAAATGGCGAATAAATGTCTCTAAAGAATGTGTACAAAAGTCCTTCTTTGCCGATCGCTGGATGTTTCTCAGATTTTTTCGATTTCACGCACCAGAATATATCTAATCGGTTGTCTAACTGTCGTTTAGTGTCCAAAGCAAACAATCCAAGGAAACATGTCATTTGCAAGAAAAAATTAATGATTAATGCGACGGCAGCGTAGAGCGCAAACATGCGAACGGCTGGCATTTCGGTGAGTGTGCCAATAAAAAAACAGGATGACATCGACAAACTCGATAACATCATGCTTGGAGCCACTTCGCCGACAACTCTTCCGATTTGATCCACTAATAGCTCTCCCTCTCGTTTTTCGTCGCGCTATAAGTCAATAGATTAACAAAAATCGAATAAAGAAATAACATTCAAGTTTTTTTCGTATTTAATCGATCAAAAACATACTTGAAAAGATTGGACCAAAATAAATATATTATCGACACCCACAGCCAGAACCAAAAACGGTATCACTTCAACGATAATAAGCGTTGCGGGGATATTGAAAAAGAAGAAAAATCCGAGCGACGCTAACACTGATAGCAAGACAACAGTGACGCCAACAAAACCTAAGCTGAAGCGCGCGTCTAACAGAACAGTGCTGCACTTATTAAGATCTCCCAACGCCAGCAGAATATAAATAAACATAATTAAATAACTAACGGCAACAGTGACTATATCCGACTGACTTTGACGATCCAATTCATCGATTATGGATCTTTCAGCTTTGTAAGCAATGTTCATGTGAGTGCTATTATAATTCGAAACGAGATCTAAAAATTTGCGCTCCCATTCTGTAGCGTTAAGATTAAGTTCAAGATCGTTGTGATTATTAAGCGGTAGTGTTATTATTAATGCGGTGGCGTTGTTATAGTCATCATTTTCGAATCCTCCGAGTGCTACTCCCGGATAAACCAATGGAATTCCACCTTTTTTGAAACACGATTGACTTTCTAATGAGGACTGAAATGTTGGACTCCTGTAAACAAAAAAATACAAATTTATATTATGGTATAAATACTAATCTTATGGATGCATTATTTAAATTTAAATTTAAATGCATTATTTATATTTATTATTTGAGATGAAAATATTGTTTTTTTAATCAAAACAATTATTTTATTTTATTAAAGCATATTACTGTTTTATTATCGAAAGTGAAATTTATTAAACTATAAAACTAAAAGTGCAACCTTTTTTTAAATTTTATTAAACGGAAGTTTTTGGAAGTTTCAATAAATATCATTATCTTAAAAAATATCGACAATAATTACGGAAAATGGATGATCAATATTGTTTATCGCTAACATAATAACTATTAGATTTCTCTACTGCTAGAAATAATTTTTAGAAGCAAATTAAACTCTTGTAAAGCACTTAAGAAACAAAATCAATTGCAGCAAACTGTCAATTACTGAATCATAAAAATTATCTAAACAATTGTACGGAAATAATCTAGAAAGTTAAAATATCTGTACATTTAAAGATTTAGCTCTCGGTTTTTTTTTCGAATTTATGGGCACATTTTTATTTTCATTACTTGAAATTTGAATAAAAATAATTATAAAACTGATACGGCATAATCATTTACTTCCTTTCTCTCTCTCTCTCTCTGTCAGCTTTAAATGATTAGCTTTGCCGCTAAATCTTTTTTTGTGTAAAACACATTCTTTATCATTAAACACACACTCAAAACCAGGCGACTCTTCTCTTCCTTCTCTCTCGAAATGAGAACATATTCACAAATCCATAGCTTGACTTAATTGAACACAGAAGCAGCAAAAACCTAAATTTTTTTGCGCTCAACATGATTGTGCTCATTTTGCTGGCAGAAAAATAACGCATAGAAATTGAGTTTACAAAAAATGTTAACCTAAAGAAACATGACTTTTCACTTTCCCTTTCGCGTTAACATAAACAAAACCGCAAGTTCAACAAAATTAAAAACATAAATAATCTCTTAAGAAAATCAAGTTTCCCATTCACAACAAAAATAAACTCTTTAGCATTAAAAAACTACGTATCAGTCAGAAATGTATTACTTTTTAATCTAAAATCGATTTTAATCATTATATTATCTAAGATAATTATTTTTTAATGCGTGCAATTAACAAAAATTAATAAAATTATTATTCAATAAAAAAGAGAAAAAAATTTGAAAACAATTCAAGTAGATGTAAAGACAGTACAAACCTGGTGCAAACAGATATCTTGTCTAAATAATTCTTATCGAGTAATTGTTGGCGATCGTCCAAATAATAGATAAATATGCTTTGCGTGGCGCAAACACCGCCGAGTGGTTTAAAACAAATATCGTTCATCGTAACATTTCTTCCATCAACAGTGGCCACAATATCCAACACTTGTTGCAGCAAATCGTACGCTTCCAGCAAAAACTCCTGCCGAAACGCTGGACCAAAAGTTTTGTTTACTTTCTCGGATATCGCGTAAAAGTTTTGCTTATTCTTCGGTTCGACAATGATTTGCTCGACGCGATAGAATTTCCAAAAGTGAGTATTAAAGTATTCCATATCACGTCTGGCTTGACTGCCGGCTGGAACCCAGAGATCCACCGGATCTGTGGTCACCTGCCAATGAGTAATAACCCCAACCGCGAGATACCCGCTTACAAGTAACGATCCGATAATGACTGGCCACGGATTCTTTGCCACAAATGTTCCCCAAGCTCTGAACAATGACTCGAAAAATTTTTCTAAGCGAATACCAAGCGCTAAATTAGCGGAATTAATTTGCGCTATCGTTTCGAGCGGTTGAACAATATCTATTTGCGTACATGTTTTTCTATATGACCGGTTGGAGCTCATACCAGGACTAGGGGGAGGGCTTTCATACGAATTTTTTTCAATATTTTCGGATAAACGACGCGAACGAAGAGGCTTTGCCTCCAGGCATTCACCATCCAAACCCATCAACGAAGACGAGCGCGCGTTTTGACTGATTGAGCTGTCATAAGCGTCTCCATTTGTTTCAACTAATACAGTAATAGAATAAAATCCATAAAGTTTTAACAATTTAGGATTTTTTAGGTGTGATTGCACTAACTTATACTAATGAAATACATTTTAGTGGATATAGAGAATGCTGTGTGTGTGGGAAGGGGGTATTAACCAATTAATGCAATTAATTTTGCATTAACAAAGTTAGTGAAAATATAAGTTTTACTGTTTGATATATTTACGCAATAACAGTTGTTTTTTTTTAATATTAATGATAATTAATTTAATTTAATTTCATATCATTTTATTCAAGTTTTTTTTCACATTTTGAACGAAAATAAGTTCCTTCCTCTGTTCGGTAACTTTCACTTCTGCATTCTTCGTCAGAAATAAAAAATAACACCTTTTCTACTATGTTGTAATGCATATTTTTGTTTATAAGTTATTGTATAATAAAAAATTTAATATGATATAAACTTTATTAACATTAATTCCGCAAAGTTGTGTGCAGGTTTCAGGTATTTTAAAATTTAGATTAACTTCTAATTGTTGATATATAATTGTGTTTTTTAAAGGAAAACCCTTTCTTTAAAAGTGTACAATCAATTTCCTCACAAGTTTCCTAATAATTTTATATTTGTATTTAAAAACCTTTAAATCTTAATTCAGCTCAATGTTAATTTGAAATGAAAGGTAGACATGAAATAAAAATATAATTACTTGAATGCTTAATATCAGAAATAAAATGTTTATTACTATTTATGCATCAATAAAAGCATTCATTATTTCCACTATAAATAAAGTTTTTCTTGGAATCAACATTATTATTAGCCTTTAATAATAATTATTTTTATGAACGCCATTGAATATAAATATGTTTTTTTCCATTGCATGAATAATTAATATATGCTTAAAAATTTATATAACTAATAATAACATTCGTTTTTGAAAATACTGAAACAATAAATTTGGATATAAAATTTTTATGGATGGATAATACATTCTAATATATTTAATAAATAAATTAAGGAGAGAGGATAATATACTAGTATTAATAAACTAAAATAGTATAATTTAATAGACATCTATAAACTTTTAATTTATTCAAAAACAAAGCTAATTCTTATTTCTTAAGTCACATTTACGTCAACTTTGCGAGTGAGTGACCCAATTAACACATGGTTTATGGCAGTGCGCGATAAATATTATCATTAAAATTTTATAATCAAATACTCATTAAAAATAATTATTATTATAACTAGTTTTTTGGAAGTTTTTAAACAAATAAAAAAATTTTCCTCGAACTATTTTTAGCGCACATTCTTATGAAAAATTAATATTCATCAGTGCAAATATTAATTTTTTCAGATAAATCTGTAGAATTATTTTGCCAATAATTTATTCAGTTAATAATAAATAAAAAAACACATAACGCAAGTAACTTCTAACGATAAAATGTGCGCCAAAAACTAAATACAGTAAGATATTATCAAACAGACCATGTTTTCATTTTGTTTACATTTAAATAGTATGTCAAGTGAGGCGACATGACATGTACCGTAATTAAATATTGGGATTATAGCTTTAGAGTTAAAATGTTTGCTTTGCCGAAACTAATAAAAAAATTTCTGATTTTAAAAGCAAGTAACTTTAGCAACATTTTGTTTATATGCAAATATTTTAACTTTAAAAATTCAATATCAAATAAAGAGAGCACGCATTTTCGTGTTATTTTATATGCCCTCAAGTCAAAAACAAATCAAAAATTTTAAAAAATTTTTACCAGAAATGAAAATCTAATAAAGAATGGGGTCATTCAATCAAATACGAATTGAATAAACAACTATCTAAACACATTTTATAACGTTATTTCATCGTTTACTACATTTTTTTTCTCTCTCTATATGTTAAGAAAAACTAATTGTTTTGATGCGTAGGTATAGATCATAGCAACCGCTATTACCGAATCATTATGATTACTTTATCGCGTAAAATATTTATTATTTAATCATTAATGTGAGTCATCTCTTCGGAGCTCTATAATCATTTTATTTTATTTTCATAATGACTCTTCTAATGGAAGGTCACTAGAAAAAACGATTTTCGCTTATTTTAATACGTAGTTAAACCATAACAATAAACAATGGATGATCACATGGAAAGTAAATAATTATATTGTTATCATTTCGGAGAAAACTAAATGTAATATTAAAGATAGTAAAAACTTCTTTGTGAAAAGAATCAATAAATAAGTTGAATGAATAGCGGGACAAAACCCTAGTAATAAACTGAACAGGAAATGTGATAATAAAATTCTCTGCTGCGTAATTAGATAAACACTTTAACTCATTTACCTCCTCGTAATAAAGATTGATGAGTTAGAAATTTTATAAATTAAATTCTTATTTGATTTACTGTATACGGATAAAATTAAGCATTGCAACTTTTTTGGCTGCAAAGCTATTATTATTGCTGCAAATTATGATCGATTCGTTTACAATAACTCAGTTCAATTTTAGTTTTAATTTTATAGCTATAAAATTTAATGAATGCGTGTGATTTACTTGTAAAATAATCGAGTCTAAACATGCTTTTTTATTTTATAATTATAAAAAAACATATTATCATACTTTAATTAGAACACTGTATTTAATTACCGGCACATTTAAATTTGATGATAGTGTTATTTTATTTTTTCAATCGTGTGTTTCTTTTTTTGTTTGTTTTAACAAATTCTAAGATAACAAATCTTAGTACAGTATTACCAAAATTTATATTTTTTTAATTATCAGAAAATTGTATTCAAAAAATGTTGAATTTTTAATAAAATAATAAATTTAAATTATAAAATAAATTGGATGTTTCATGTGTAATATATTTTTTAAATTTTAAAAATAGATGAGAATAAAATATATTGTTAGATATAGGGAAAGTGGATCTTCGCAGTTATTGGAGCGTTTCATTTGAAGAATTTTACTGTATGATAATTTTGATAAGTTTTGTGCGCTGAGGAAAATTTTATGGAATTTTTCTAGTGTTATACTGTACTGCAAAAAATGCTCAGTACTTATAGATTTTGATTAATAATTTTTGTCACATATCTTGTGTTCAGAATATAATAATACCATTATTATAATCTAAGAAATTTTCAATTTTAAGGGACAGATAAAATTTCACGTTCCTTTAAAACTTCTTTGGCACACCTCAGGCATATAAATTAGACGTAATTAATAGTCATAATTATTTTCTAGCGACGATAAGGTCTCTATAATGAAATAACACTGAAATATCTAAGCTATAAAAACAGGTTCTTCGAAAGTCGTCGCAATAAAATTTTTACTTCATTAGCAAATATTTGCCAATATTAATAAAAAACAATTTTAGATTTCAAATCATGAATCGTAAAAACATAAAATAGCAATATTTTAATGCAAATTTAAATTACTATATATTTGTACTGTTACTGTATCTCAATGTCACATCTCGTTAATGTTCATTCATTTAAATTAAGTAAGTAATTCATAAAAAATTAAGTAAAAATCGTCAAAATTGAGACAGAGCTCACTTTGCTTTGCTACAAATATAATAACTTAATTCCATTTAAATTCATTAAATCTTAGCACTGAGCTGTTATAAGCTTGCAGTTATATTGTCTATACAACTAAAATTTACCAATTCATTATCATCCGGTACTTTAACAAACGTTGCGAACCTCATCAATACTAGGTTCAAGCAAAACATCGTTTGAAAACAAAACGCATCGTTTAGAATTAAAAGATTAAATGCATTTAAATTTATAATTAAATAATATAAAATAAATACCTAAGAAATAGTTCATATTTTTAGAAACGCTCTTTAAAATGTTAAAAAATAGTCATAATAATTAATTGAATTAAATAATAAACCAATTAACTGTACCAAAACTAGTCTAATTAGTAAATCTATGAAATAAAAGAATGCTTAGATAGCGATACGATCAATCTTTAAACCATTATTTTGTAAAAAAATATTAAATATAAATTTCTATAAAAATCAATATACCGTTAACATAAAAATGAATTAAAAAACCTTACCTCTATATTTATTCTTTTGTGATGAAAATACAGTGAAGTATATAAATACGGAGAACGCGATCACAATGTAAAGCACAAGACCAGCGAAAGCCGAGCCTTTCATGTTTAATATTCTAATCGGTTCCGCTTTAAGAGGCAGTTCCGGCGGATTTTCGATTCTGCACGCGGCCTCGCAATCGCGACAACTACACCCTCTCTCGCCGGGCGGCGCATCGGCGCACGAATACGTCCACTCGTTCATAGGCAAGTAATCGCGTCCATCAACCGAAACCGCTTCGTCGTCAGTAAAAAAATAGTTAATCTGATAGGGAGCGTGTCCTTCGTTGGCGGACGACAGACCCATGAACTCCATCCAACGCAAGGCACTGCACTTCGAACTTCCCCATCGGCCGCACATTATGTCCATAACAGTCTGGCCGGTAGTTATGCCTTGAATGCCTTTACACGAGTCGTACAATCCGTGCGCAAACTTGTTGCTCACGTGATAAGCGATTTCCTCCACTTTAAGCATACCATCGCCGTAATCACTGGTCTTCGTAACCTCAATGAATTTGCTCTGTTTGGGCGAACACGTGGACTGGCAGAACACTTTGCGAAAGTTGTGGAAACATGACGGACATCTGCCGAGTCCTAAAGTTTTCGGTAAATCGTACGAAGTGATCAACGTTTCTAACTTGTCTATCGTGCAGCAAACCAGCGGATCGTCTTCGGTCATCAGCTCTGGACATACTTCTCGAAGCAGTGTAATCGCTTCGGTATTATTAAGACGTTGCGGGCGCTTGTTTTTCTTGCACGGAATCTCAGCGCCAGTGAATCCCTCGCCACAAGACGTCTCCGAATCGAGAACGCAGTAACCTTTTTCCGTGTCTTCAGCTGTGGGCTCAAAATGATCGTCTTCTTCGTCGATTGGTTGCTCATCGTGTTCATCATTAACTTGTGGCGGAGCTCTGTCTTCTTCCTCTCTGTTGTTGTTGTTGTTCGGCACAAACTCGACGTTTCCGGCAATTATTTGTGAGTCATTACTGAATACTAGAGTTGTTGCACTGTTTTGGTTTGAGACATTTACTGCACTATCAGTGGTTGCGATCTTAACTAAGTTTATGTTTAATATAATTAACTGTAACAAAAAATTAATTGAATCAATGAACAGCTATTGTTAAAAATTGTTTAGAGGAAAAATACTGAAACTTTGCTTAAAATGTTATTAAAACGGTTTTGTATGAAATGATAAAATAATCATTAAGTTTTATGAATGGCATTTTATTATACTCTTATCGCCAATTTTGTGCAATAATTTTTTTTTTGAAAAAATAAAACCCGATATAAATATTGTATTTTACGCTATAATCTAATAGTTGTGTTCAGTTATTGAAAAGAAAAAATGATTTAAAACTTGAAAATATGTATCGAATGTTTGGGCGTAACCTTTAAAAACATAAATAATAATAAAGTAAAAAACAAACCAAAATAGCGATGATATGCATAGCGAAACGGCGTTATAATGCGGCGTTTGGTTGTCGCACAAGCGTTATGTTTGCTATAATAACAAACAATTTAACGAAACAAACACAAAATAACTGAAA
>JAQIVF010002551.1:0-10836 GCA_034698365.1 Steganacarus magnus | reverse complement strand
AAAAAGTTTAATCTTTAAGTGCGCTGTTTTAATTCCACTTCAATTTAAAGCTTATACACATTATTGCGAATGTAATGTGTAATGATTTTATTTTAACTGCGGAATTTCAGCGATTAGTAAAGTGTAATTCCTATTTGCTATAAAATTTAATATATACTTGCGTACCAAAAATATATATAAAGCTTTTAAGAGAAAACTAGTTTTCTTTTTCACTCAAAGAAAGAAAGCATCAAAAATCTACAGACAAGTACCAGTAAAAATCTAAAAGTTTATTATCCCATGTATGGAATAGAAAACCGTAAAAAGTTTTGTTTAAAAGATTACAAACCATATATCAAATTCATTGCTTGAAGTGTCAGTTTTTGAAACAGTGTATGATTTCTCTGTATAAGAATTCAATTTAAGAACTAAAAGAGCATTTAAATGACATTCTGTTACCTGATTTTTTACACTAAAACCCTATAATTGATTATTTTGTATGTAAATTATTCAGAGAAATCGCGGAAGAAAATAGACTAACAATAAAAACGCTATTATTATTGATTGTTATTAGTAATTGAGAAAAAAACGGTTTTACCTGTTATATACTGTAGTATGAATAAGTTATTATTCAAGTGTCGCTGCAGTTTAATTAAACGTTAGGGTTTTGGGGTGAAAATTATTTCTCTCAATATTTTAAGGCGGTTTTTGTTTGACTGATTACGGTTTGTATCATTGACTTTTTTAATCGCTCAAACCTATCGCACAACATTTAAAACACAGTAGAAAAAAAACTGTAAGTAATTCAGCAAATAAGTTCTCACGGTAAGGCTTTCGCGCAAATAAAGGTGAAATAAATTTGAATTTATTAAAAACCATTCGTTTGTAGAAAATTTAAGAGCTTGAATAAAATTCGATAAAGAAGTTTTTTTTTGTAAATTTTATTTTAAGGTTCGTTCGGGAGGTGTAATCACAAAAATAATCACAAAATGTGCGTTCAAATACAATAGTAGAAAAAAACGTGTGTATTTTAAGCTATTGATGTTGTTATGTAATTAAAATCACATCAACAACCAGTTGTCATAGATTACTAAAATCGTAAATATAGCTTATTTTTTGTAGGTTAGCATCGAATAATTATTAACGTCCACAAAAATATTTACGAGTACTATAAATTTGTTTTCAAAACTAGGTAATAATAGGATTAATTTTTATTTAATACTAAATACTCTGATTTCGCAAGAAAAGTTTGTAAATTTAATTTTAGAAAATCTGTGTAAATGTATTTTAAATTAAAAATAAATAATCATTAAGCTGTAGAAAAAAATCTCTCTAGAATTTTTTCATCATAAGTATCTGTTAAGTATTTTTTTTTGAGCTTAACTATTAATCTCAGAAAATCAAATATAAATAAAAGCATAAGTTAGTGCAGTGTGATGTGACGCGAGTGGGAATAAAACTTAAGCAAAGTTTGGGCTTCGAAAATGATAACCAAAATTCTACAAATCAATATATTTTTTTCCGTTAATGTACAGTTAATGATTCACAAAATTAACTTTAGTGTATAGCTTACTGTTTAGTTTTTTTTTTGGTGGGAAATGAGCGATAAGGAAATACTTGCAAATATTTGAGAAGAAAAAACTGTGGCTTTCAGGTGGAAAAGCTCACAAATTTTTGCAAAACCTTCTTTTCGAGCCATAATTAATGCGACAATTTATCTGACAAAATGATGATACTGTAGTTCTTTGCAAAATAACCGATATATTTATGTAAATCGCTGTGTGTTTGAGTGTGCGTCGGATAAGAGAGTCAAATACAGTGAAATAATCATTAATTAAGGAATAAAAAATTATAAAAGTTATTTATTTGTTTTTTTTTCTTTGAGAAAAGAGAATTAAGTAAAACCGTTTCTTAAGCATTAGTATCGCATTTGTGCTATCATTTCATTGATATTTAATGATAAGAGTAGGATTTTAGTTTCAACCAAACAAAAAAAAATAAGTTCATCTAAGGTTTTATCTCAACATTTCAGTGTCCATATAAAGTGGTGACACAAAATAAGTCTAAAATGCGAGTAATATATAATAGCAGTAAAAGTATAATAAAATCCATGCCATGTAAAGAGAGAGTATAAGATTTATAGATTAAATAATAATAACCATTCATTAAAAAAATGAATTTAAAAAAAACAGTCATAATGTTGCAATTAGACTGAATTTTTGATTGATTGAATTGGTTAAAAAATTTTTATTAAATTGTGTTTTATTAAACTCATTTATTGTTATCAATTGTATTTTCACCTCCAATCGACAACTAAAGCTCGCGATTATTATTATAACTGTCACTTAAGGTTTAGTTTGAGGAAAATTTTTGTTTCGACGATAACATTAATTTCATTTATAGTATGCGAACAATTTAACGCAGTTATACGATAATCACTATATACAAATGTCTGCGCTTTGACTAAATTAGATCATAAGCTCGAATTTTGAGCTCTATTTTTTGTGAGATTTTAATAGTGTTGTTTCAATTATTTTTAATCGAAATAGTAATTTAATTAATAATTGAATTACAATTTCAATTTAATTTTTTTATAATAATTTCATCGTAATAGAAATCGAATTAATAATTGAATTAAAATTTCAATTAATTTAGTTTAAAAGTTATTATAATAATTTCATCGTAATTTAATTTAAATTGAAAAAGAGTGAAATTGAAACAACACTAGATTTTAGTGCATAATACTGTAAGTATAAGTTAGTTATGGTATTTAAATAATTCAATTCTCGATCGTTTATGCTGTTAAACGATATAAAAACTATTGATCTGAGAGGGGATGGGATCGGCATTTATTACTTAAGTTTAGTTTTTAGAAAAATGCGAACTTTTATACAATAAACTAAATAATGTAAACTAGTTTTAATAGAATTACAATGTATCGTACGCTGGAAAAAAATACTTCCATATCAATTTTCATAATACAATTTATAGATGTCACCTCTATTATTGCATTGTTTTAAAAACTTCTGAAACACGAAATCATCAGAATTTTTAGCAACAAAAAAAGAAGATAAGTTTTTTGATATTTTTTTAGAATAAAAGCAATATATAATAATAGAAACAATTATTTAACAAAGATTAAGGAAATTGTGTAACTCTTAACTAATGAGAAACTTTTCGTTATTTTAACATATGATTTTAGTTTAGTTTAATTTCGTCAATTAAGCGGTAAGATATGATTGTCAATAAATTATTTTTAGAAAAAATAAAATCGGTTTTAATTTAATTTATGCAAAAAACTAGCTCTACAGAGAGTAAAAAAACTGTCATCTCATCCAACCATTCGGCTCTATTTATTTCATATCAACTTTTATGACCAGTTATGATAACAAACAAAAACTATTATTTTAATGATCATAACCTTGTTTACATGGAAATAATTAATTAAATGTGTTACACATTAACAAACAACAACAAAAATTATTAACGAAAAAAATAATTAATGAAAAGAGCACTTCTAATAAGCATCTAATAAATTCTGGCAACTTATGTAACTTTAATACCAGTTTAAAGTAAATGAAGAAAAAAAATTAGAAAAATTTTATATTAATAAACTATGTCATGCTATGCACATTGGAATTATAATTAGGAGACAACAAATTCAGGAAATAAAAATAAAATAAATATTTTATATTTGATTTTTTTTATTTGCGCGTTTCAATGGTCTAGTTATTTCGATTTTTAAATCATTTCAATTCTCTCTCTCTCTCTCTCTCTCTCTCACTCTCTCTCTCTCTCTCTCTGGGATCGATAATTATTTATTTTATCAAATATAATATATATATATATATATATATATAATTGCACTCCGCTCCAGTATATTAATATTTTTAATATTTATTTTAGTTAATTATAAAGTTAAATAGAAATAAAAATATAATTATTATTATAGTTTGTTTTAAGCGTTAGAAAACTAAACTCTCTTACGGTTTGTTTAATTAAAAATAGTAATACTGTACTCTAATAATGAAAAATTAATATTTAATTACTTTTGAATAATTATATTTCATTTTTAGAGCGAGAAATTTTCCAAGAAAAAAATAACAAAATATTAATCATCGCTCAATTCAAAAATAAAATAAAGTTCAGAATTATTGATTTATCCTAAAAATTTTTCTAAATAGACTGAATGGAATGTATTTCTCCAAAATCGATACAAATGTGAGTTTGTTGAGTCGTATGTTTCTTTTTTCTGTCGATTGTCAACGCGTTTGCGATTTACATTTAAAATCTTCTAATTATTTAAGATTATTTTTATATTTTTAATTTTCCATAAAGTTAATGACCAAATAATTGGTGTTTTTCTGGTAAAATTTGTTTAAATAAACCAATCATTTTAAAAATGTCCAATATTTTATGCTGTGTCCGATTTTTATTTATTTTTCACTGAAATATTCGCACAATGTATCAGTACAGCTTAAAATGCCTCATTATTTACGAATACTTTAAGCTTTACTACAAAGTGTAATAATTTCTTATCGATAATTTAATTATACTTTTATATATATTAAATTTATTTATTTATAGTATAAGCAAATTTAAATGTGATAATAGCATATTTCATTAAATAGCAATGATTTTGTGGATTAAATTCCAACCATACATAAATTTATCGCAACCAGTGCTCATAACAATAATTTCAGTTGACATCGCATCGTAAGTTCCAAAATTGGATTTCTATAGCAAAACCAACCATACAGTAAAAAAATTCCAGATTTATAATTTACCAGATTTACTTTTGTAATCATAAAAAACGAAGAATTTTTGTGGCATACTTTCACATATTTAAAAAAAATTTGTGGAACGCATGCGAACGAACACATCCTCTCTTACATAACACTGTTGTCGACAAAAAAAGGCATCGTAGTTAAAAATGATAAACGCATGCGTATTTTACTATTTCAATAGTGCATTATTATTATTATTACTTTTATATAACTTATAAGGCGTATCGGCGTTCGGCGTTAATAGTAAATTCATTTTTTGGGGACATCAAGTCGAGAACAGTTAAAACCTATTCATTGTGTGCGCGAAAAAATACAGTGACACTCGCAGTGGATTTGCGAAAAGTTTTCGCTTTTCCCGGAGTTTTTTGTTTGCGAAACGTGTGTGTCGTTCGTACGTCTACAGAAAAATTGCTGACAATTCATAAACGCTTTATTGATGCCGTGCTATATATTAAACTTATAAAAACTTATAATTAGAATTTTTCGCTTGAATTGTGTTGAACTTTTTAATCGAAGATTTAACTATTTATATATATATTTAAATATATATTTTTTGATTTGCTTTTTTTAAAAAAATATAAATAATTTTTCCGACCAGTTTTTATATAAGTATTCGCGAATAAACTTTCAGCACACAACTCTGTTGGTGTTTTTTGATCGCATGAAAATATTGTTTGTACTCAAATATACTTGAAAAAAAGTTTTCGTTTTGGGAGAAGAGTTCAATTATCTATTATTATTATTATCATTATTATTGGAATTATTAGCCTATTAATACACTGTACTTCCACTGTATTTACTGATATCACGCAAACTGTAAGAAACTGTTTTATTGTTTATTCTTCATTCTTCCATAGTTTATAATTTATGACAATTTAGAAGTTTTTTTTTATTAAAGACTAAAGTCATTTTCAGTATTTCTTTTTACGGAGTAATTGTTTAGATAAAATAAAAGTGTAGAATAAATTATTATTGAAATTTTTTAAAACTTATTTTTCTCGCACTACTGTTCGTGTTTAATATGATGAAAATAATGATCATTAAAATATGATTTGTGCTAAATTTAAGAAACTTTACAAATAGTTGATTGCAAATTCTAACCAATTCTAAATAATTCGAAAGTATTAATATTTCCATTATTGTAGAGTAACTTACTTTTAGTTAGAAAAGCAATTTATAAAAATATATATTTTGATTAACTATAAAAACTCAAAAAACAAGTATTATATTCTATTTAAATTTTCAATATATATTGAAATATATATATATTATTGTGATAAATAAAATCGGGAAATAATTATAGACTTTTTCTTAAAAAAAAGTTGTCTAAATTTATTTATTTTATTTTATATTTCTGGTTGTGTGCTCTTGTTTTTACTCTCTCGAAAAGTCAACAATATTTTTTGAGTGTTGACTGATTATTGTGAACTTTTAAAGCAATTATATTTATGACGCTTATTTTTTTGCTGTTCCCCCCAAACCGCTGTCATTTATTATTGCAAATCAATGCGTTGCGCTTAAATGCTATACTGAGATACCATTTTTACAGTTTAAAGTAATTAAAAAGTCACAGAAATCTAGACATACGATAAAACTCGAAAAGCTATTATTGTTAAAGTTGAGAAAGTAAAGCTGAATTATGTGTATGGGAGCCCAGAGTTAGGAAATTTTAAACTCGATATAAATCGGTAATAATTCATTCGAAATTCCCAAATAATCTTATCGATAGTTATTTTTATATAAGATTTTTATCGCAGCCTGACTTTATTCGCTTAAGCATTCCTAACGTTAGCAACAATTCTGGTAAAACTAACTTTTTCAGGAAATAATTATATCGTTACTAAATTTTTTTAAAAATTAGTAAAACTACTTTGTATAAATTTTTTGTTTAGCGAGTTAAGTATTAGAGTTGTCTGCAGTCTCTCTATTCAAATGGCTCGAGTCTAATGGCGAGAAAATTAATGACAAAATTTTTTAAATTTTAACTAATGGTTAATTCTCATCCGATATCAAAATTAATAAATTTTTTAATTAGAAAATATTTCATTATAATTAATGGAAAAAAACACAATTATCGATTGCCGATTAATCACATAATAGCCAAGAAAATTTTTAAATTTCAAAAAATATTTTTCCAAAAATAATTAATAGTTATTTTAGGTTTTAAAACTCTTACCTCACAAAATGGAAATTGTTTTATAAATAATTTAAAAGTGTCTCATATCTAAACCAAAATATAGAATTTTTAAACCCGTTTAACATTATTAGTTTGTCTCGATTTTCAAAACTCGAGAAAATGAATTCTTGTTTAATAGCGACCACTAATTGCTGGCGCAAACAAAACCAGTCTTTAAATCTCAAAAGTTTACTCTTTTTGTTTTTTTTGTTCTTGCATTGCATTAATTTCTTTGCTCAGTAAAAAATTTCTCATTTGAAACTAAAACGTTAATCCTATCAGCGAAAACTAACCTGTCATTCGCCGCGCTGTGTATTCCTATACAAGGAATTTCTCACTCCTTTTTCTGTTTTACCAGAGTGTCTGCTAAGAGTTTTCGATTCTAACTATTTCTCTCTCTGGCGTTCTAATCGTACACTGAAATCAGTGACGAAACTAATTTAAATAAATCACTGCACTAACAGCCAATGCGGCGATTCTTCGCGCAACCGAATGTCAATGCCTTTGCAAACATTTGTAATTGCTATACGAATCGAATTCATAACTTTTTTCTTCTTCTTCTTCGTCATAGCCAAGAGGGGCATAGCGTTTCTCTCTCTCTCTCTCTCTCTCTCTCTCTCTCTCTCTCTCTCTCTCTCTCTCTCTCTCTCTCTCTCTGAGCCGCATTTTATCGTCTAAAAGCAGCAAACTATTCAATGGCCGCACTGTTTTATTGCTGAAGCGTTAGAATAATTTTTTAATTCCTGGCGGGTATTTATTATTATTTCTTTTGTTTGTTATTAAGTAAGCAGTTGTGCAGGCGATGTTATGTGCATGCAAACGCTTTATAATAAGACATTTTCTAAAGAAAACCTGACTTTGACTTTTATTCAAAGCTTTATTTTTTGACATTTCTGTTTCTTTTTTTTCTGAATAGAGAGAAAGAGCGAGAAAAAAAACAAGTTTAGCAAAATTTATTGCTAACTCTTATTTTCGAAAATTTATGACGACGATAGGAATCCCTTATATTATTATTTTGGTTGCAATTATGTTATATCAAAAAAATAAAAATTTTATTTAACAAAAATAACAAAAAAAAAAGATTTTTTTTATAAAAAAAACTGTAATAGGATTTTAAATTTATTGTTCGTTTACATTACGCATCGCTCGATACAATGTTTTTCTCAGTAATTTTAACTAACATATCAATTTGATTAAAGTTCAGTGCAGATAAAAAAAAACAAAAACAAAACAGAAAATGAAATGCTACCCTGTCTTACGTTAGATTTATTATGAAATTATGCGATTAGTTGATTGAAAGTTGGCAACAATAGGATTATGTGTTGCTCGCACACACAACACACACACACACAGTGTACAAAACTTAATTTGCGAAACAAAGAGGAAAATTTTAATTTTCGTTTTTTCCTTCTCAGCGATAAAATCACTGATTTTTTGTTAATGGATTACGAGATTTTGAATTAAAGAGTCTTATTAAAAGTTGTTTTTCCGATTTTAATCGTTTAGCAATTGTAATAATTGTTAAGAATTAAATATTTAGTTGATTTTTTAGAAGAATGAAATTTCTGTGGTTTTTTTCTAAATGAATAAATTTTTGTATAGAATAACTTAATATTAGTAGTTTGTTGTCAATTGAGAAAAAAATAAATATTCAAAGATTAGTTTATTTTGTGACCGCCAAATGATAACGCAATAAAAGAGAAGTTATTTATTCTGTTTGGTAAAGATTATTATTATGTTTGTATAATTCTTATATGCATATCTTATATATATATATATTAAATACCAAATACTGTGATATCACTTCAATATCAGTTTTAAAAAGTTTTACAACTCTGAAGTGCTGTTATTTCTTTTCGGCACAATGAGACTTCTGTAAATATTAGTGACTGATTTTTACCCCGGAATCTTCCGCTCACACTTTTTTGGCACAACAATGTTTGACACGATCAATAATAACTTAAATAATAAATTTTATTATATTACGCTGTAAGTATGAAACATGTGTTGTGAGAAGAATGGTTTTTTTGCTATGAATATATTCTCTCTTGGAAAGTAAAAGATGTATAAAAGATAATCTGCTGGAACTGAAGACACTTTATAACTGACATCCTTAGTTTATTCTGCTCAAACTATATTTTTTGTGGAGCGCAGAGAAAAGGTTTCCAAATTGACAACTGTGTAGAAGTTAATTAACTGCGCTATCAGTTTTAGCGTAACTATAATTAACAATGCATAAAAGCTTTTATTATATTATGGCTGATCTGTCGAAAATTTTCGCATATCTTTCATTTCTCGTTAGCGTAAAATAAAACGTTTGAAATATCGTGTTCTTCATCTCCAAAAACTTTTTTTTCTGTGCCAAATATTATCTATGAAGTGAAAGGAACGGAGAGAGAGAGAGAGAGAGAGAGAGAGAGAGAGAGAGAGAGAGAGAGAGAGAGAGAGAGAGAGAGAGAACTACAACTTAAAACGTGATTTCTTAATCTATTGTGAAAAATAAAAACCGTCTGCACTTACTTTTTGTGTGTATTAATTATCATTTGCTCATTTGCTCAGAGAAATAATATTTTTTACTGCTCTGTAAATATAAATTATGCATGTTTTACGAAAATTAAAAACTCTTAACAATTTTGTTTGGCTGTTCGTTATATTAATGATAATTAATTTTTCCCCAACGAAAATATCAGGTAAGTTTGTACAGTATTATCTGTGTTTCGAAACACATATATATATGTATGTGTGTTTGAGTCGCTGTTCGCTTAAGTGTACAAGATATCCATATCTAATTGCAATAAATTATTTTAGTTGAAAAATGTTTGCGCCGCGAAAAGCAAACAAAAAAAATCTATATATTCGTGATGACAGTTGAATTTTAAAGTTTGAAGAAGAGATTATTATTAATTAAATACGGCTCTGCTTTTTTATGGTTAAAGCTAGAACATCCCTGTTAACCTTGAATATCATTAATATGCAAATATATTTTGAAAAATTGAGAATTTATTTTTTTTGGAGAAAAGCAGAAATTAAAAATTCTTCAATAATTATAAGTTATATGTAGTAATATATTTAAAAATAATTTTTTTAGGTCTCTCTCGCTCTTTATCTCTATCTGTAAAAGTTGAAAATAAAGGCGGAAAAGTTGTTATGTCACTACTTATCTCGTGTTTTGTGTTTTTGTTGTTTTATTAACTCAAACCTTTTTTATAATAAACATTTTTTTATACCTTCTGCGATGATCTAATCATAACTGTTTATAATAATCACTGCCACTCCTTATAATAACTCGGCTCTGAAAAACATTTTAATAGCTATTTAAAGTAAAAAAACGAGTTTATGCATAACAATTTCTCTGACTTAAACTTTTAACGCCACACAACTTTTTCTCTGTCAGAAAAAAAATTAATCAAGTCTAACAGTTTGCACCAGCCTTTTCCCTTTTTTAGCACTGCGTATATACTGTATATATATATGTATGTATATATATATGCATTGCGTTTAGATTTCTTCAATGATTTTTTAATGATATTTTTTCGTTTTAATTAGAAACCTATCACTTGTTTCGATCAGAGGAAGAAGTATTCAAAAGGTTTTTTTTAATAAAACAGTAATAATGATTGTCTAAAAAGCCTATTGTTTTTGGATAAATTGTTTTGTTAATTGTTCATCGAATTAATGTTTTTTTTCTTCAATTTTTGGATATCAAGTGTTGTTATTTTAAGCGAGAACTCAATGAACGTCTCTCGTCTCGCGTAGAAAAAAAGAAGAAAAACAAAATACATTATTAGTGGAGATTTTAAAGCAAAGGTTATTAACTTTTCCGTAACTAAAGGGAAAAATTTTAATATAATAAAACCAAAAAAATGTGTGTTCGCTTTATAATAATAATAAAAA
>JAQIVF010002550.1:0-10836 GCA_034698365.1 Steganacarus magnus | reverse complement strand
TAGTATCATATTTTTATATTAATAATGTCTGATGTAAAGAAGTTAATTGAAAATTATGAAGATGATTCTAGTTTAATAGAAGTTTACAGTAAAACTATTAGCAGCAACGGAATTTTTGATAGTATAATTAAAGTGTACTTTAAAGGTGATACTGCATTGGAAAATGGATATTTGGAGTATGATTATGCAAGTAAACTAAAGATTGATATACGTCTGTATGTTGAAGGACAAGCTAAAACTATTGGCTCAATTATACCGTATCGAAGATTTCATAGCCTTATCAAAAGAAAGGAAGGATTAAATGCTATTAGATGCTTCAAAAAAGATGGTACTATGACATATCGATTTCATCTTTCAGTGGAAGACTGTATTGACGTTCTTAGTTCAATTGGGATATTTATTGAAGATTTGGAGTTTCAGAAAGCAAGAGAACTATCTCTAGATAATGAAAGTAAAGGACACGATGTTATTGATAGATTAGGTTGTAATGACAAAAACTGTAAATCATGTAAAAAATAGTTATTATCAATGAAAATATTTGTGAAGTATATTTTGTTATTTTATTGAATAAGGTTGCTAACTGTTAAGGTTGCTAAATTATAAGGTTGCTAAGTATTAAGGTAGCTAAATGAGTTTTCTAAGTATTGAGGTTTCTAAATAAGGTAGCTAAATAAGGTAGCTAAATGAGTTTGCTAAGTATTAAGGTTTCTAAATAAGGTTTCTAAATATGGTTGCTAAATGAGGTTTCTAAATAAGGATGCTAAATGAGATTGCTAAATTATAAGGTTGCTAAGTAGTAAGGTAGCTAAATGAGGTTGATAAGTATTAAGGTTGCTAAGTAATGAGGTTGATAAATAATGAGGTTGCTAAGTATTAAGGTTGCTAAGAAATAAGGTTGCTAAATATTAAGGTTGGTAAATATTAAGATAGCTAAGTATTAAGGTTGCTAAGAAATGTTTACTAAGTTGGGTTAGGTTTGGAATAATAAGCATGCTAAGTTGGTTAGGTAAGGAATAATTAGCAAGCTTAGATGAGTTAGGTTAGTTTAGATTTAATATAGTTTTAATTAAACGAACATTAATTATGATTAAACGTATGTCGATGATCAATTTTTGATAAATCGTGCAGTTATTATCGATTTAAGATAAAATTTGCCTCAACTATCAATTTTTGATTAATATTGAGTCGATTATCGATTAATCTCGGATCGATTATCGATTATTAGTGCATCCCTTATCGATTAATCGAGCCTCGTTTAACGATTAATAATGTATCGATTATCGATTAATCATGCTTCTTTTATCGATTAATCGCACCTCGCTTATCGATCAATCGCGTATCGATTATCGATTAATCGGGCATCGCTTATCGATTAATCATACATCAATAATATATATTTTTAGCACGTGTTCCGCCATTTTATGTGCGCACTCACTTACACAGAGACACACACACACACATCCACATTAACACAACAACAGCATTAATAATAGTAGTAATAATAATAATAGTAATAATATTAATAATAATAATAATAGTAGTAAGTAAAAATAATAATAATAATAATAATAATAATACTAACATTTTTTTTCTTTCTTTTTAATAGAATAACACCGCGATACGAACGCCCGCTCGATGAATTGGTGGTTTCGGAACGCAATCGCCGCGACATTACCGATACCAACTCGTTCATTTTGGTGGCAACAATTACGGACAAAAGCGACGCCAACATCAACCACGGCTTCATCCTTTCCGCGGCCAACAACAGCAGCTCCAACAACTAAGCCGCCAACAACACCATCAGCAGCAGCGGCCGATACTGGACGACCGATGTAAAAGGCTACAACAGATCGCAGCCGTTAACATCGCCGCCAAATCAGACACCGCTCTATCCACCGCTGCCATCATATCCGCTGCCACGTTCACGCCGGTCGTCTCCGCCACGGCATTTGGTTTCACATCGACAACAATAGCCGTAACTTCGACTTCATCTGCCTCAACATCAGCCGCCGCCGCTAATGATGATGACGATATCATCGAAGTCATCATACAGCCTCCAATCTCGGTTCCAGAGGTGTATTCCGAACAAATGGCGATGAATCGGATAGGTTCTGGAACGCCGACTACGTCTTTTGCCATTGTACCGATCGACGATCCGATACAGCCGGTCAGGGGATTTATCGAAGATTGCCCGCTGTATGATGACATGGATCGGCACATACTACCGCCTCCGCCTCCCATAAACTTCACTGGCATCCGTCGCTCCGTGCCAAAGCCTCCTCAGGACTATCGTTATACTCCCGAGGAATGGCAAGAAATACCACGCGACGTGAAGTTAAAAATTACCGCCAACAAGCCACGCGTCCAAAAGAGAAAGCGGAAGCACGAAGCGAGAAGTGCTCGCCTTAATCGCGCTGTTTTAGCTGAAGAGGCTTCAGTTTATGCGCCTCAGCCTGTCGTCATCACCGCTCAGCCCCCTATAGTTAGGCCTGACATCGACATACGTCGAGCGTTCGACGATGCGATCAACAACTATGAGGACAGGCAGGAGCGTGAGAGAGAGCGTCGAATTGAGGCCTGGAATTCACAATCGGCTAAGTGGTGCCGCAAATTTTAATTATTTTATGTATTTTTAATAAAATACTTTGATTTTAATTATTTGGTCTCTTTTTTATTTATTTATTGGGTGGGTAGGGCTTCTGAGGGTCGGGCGGGGCTTCTTGGGGGTTTGGTTTCCGCGGGAGGGGTCCAGGAGGTCAAAACATGTCGTACAACAGTGCGATGTATTAAAATGTGTCGCACTGTTAGGCTATCAATAATTGGCGCGAAAAAAACAGTCACACTGTTAGCCAGTGTCCGCCATTTTGATAATTCCTCAATGCTACAAGATCTACTTACATAAACAAAACGAGACTTTTGTCTGTAACGCGACAGTATTGTAGCGCCCACTTAATTGATTCTTTCTTTATTAACAGCTGCTGCTATGAAGTGAAAATTTATTTAATAATATTCAATACATATCTGAGTTGAAGATAAGATAATTTATTAAGTTATTTGTTTAAATGTGCAGTAATTTAACTTTTTTCTGTATTATTTGAATAATTAATTTGTTTAATTTTATGCATACTTTGTTAGTTTTAATCTATGCATACTTCTTCTTAATTGGGCATAAATTTTTGTCCCTCGTTTTAAATAAGCTAAATACAAACTTGGCTTCATTACGAATTATGGCAAATTATTGTTGTAACAAAATCTGACCTTTTCTTCAAATAACGCTAAGAAATTCTGCCAAACGAAACCTACGGTGACTTGATATCTAGTGTTATTCAACGACATCTATTATCTCAAACTATAACAAAAAACTTTTTATTTTTATATACAATAGACTTCGAAATCTTGAAAAATTTAGGTCCGAGCCCGATGTAGGCCTGACACCATTGAGCCCGAGCCCAAAAAATCCCGACAATTTTTAAAAAAACCAGATCCGACTTTAATAGTCAAAAAAAGATAATATACTGTAAAGGCTTGAATTTCAATTAAATATGAGCTATTATTCAAAAAGAAACTATCTGTGTTTGTTTTATTGAAGTAAGTTGTCTAATAAGTTGTGTGATACTTTAAATATATCCTAAATGTAGAAAAAATTTTGTGAAAATAAATTAAATTTAGTGTATTTAGATTGAATTTTAGAAATTTTAGGGCTTTCTAGGAATTAAAGCAAAAGCCCGGTCCGACATAATTTTTAAAGTATTATGTTGACCCGACAAGGCCCGACGACTTTTTTCGTGTCCGAGGGGTTCGATATATCGGGCGCCCGTTTCTGAGTCTAATATACAATATAGACGCGTAAATAGAGAGCTGCCAACCCGAACAAAAACATTTTTATTAGCACAGAATCTAAAAATTTTATTCAACCTTAAAGTTTTTTAATCTTAAAAGTAAGTTAAGCAAAGATAATATTAAAATTTTTAAAAGCATTTTAAAATTATTATGCTTTAAAATGAATAAAATATAATTTATCCACATTTTTGTTATAAACTATACTGTATATTAAATCGGGTTTCTCTGAAAATTTATTGAACCTGAACCAAGCTGTGCTGACATATTTGTCGTGTAACACGATATTTCGGCAATCATCAATTGCACTATACATCAGTTGATATAATTATATTTTTTAAGGACATTATTCAATTGCATAATTGAAATTTTTATAAGTCTTAATATTAACAAAAGAAATTTTCTTAAGACACTTCAAATTTTTGAATCACTTTATTTCTAATAATACTGTTTTTAATAATTCGCAAAGCGCGGTAATATCTAGTTATATTAATTTGTTAAAATATTTTGAACACCTTTTCAGACAAATTTAACGAATTCATCGATGAATTAAAGTTTACTAATACTTTTTACTTCGCAAAGTACTCTCCAAATGACTAAAAATTTAAAAATTTACAAATGATATTACCTTAAGTATTCTAAGGTGTGTAACAGTTGTACGTACGATTTAAGACTAGTTATGGCTTTTAACATTTACGAACGGTTAACTTTATAAATAAACCACCACTTATTTTTTAAAATTTAATTAATTAATTTTTTTCCTAACAATAAAGTTACTAGGATTTAAAGATTTTTTGTAAGATTCTAAAATCACTATTTATTATTATCATTTAGTACTGTTTGCAGTATAATTATTTATGTAAAATTTGTAAAATAGTCACTGTATTTATTTATAATAAAATGTTATATATTTACACCACAAATAGTGCGTTCATTATTTATCGTATTAGTACGTCAACCTAAGCAGGTATACAATGCAATAAAATATCCGTGCAATAAAAAAAAATACAACAAGTCGTGTTTATTTGTAATTAATACGTTTGTGTTCACAAATGCGCACTGCATAGGCTTATTTGGTTGGAATTGGTAGTGATTGAACTGTGATATCAAGTAATAATAATAATAATAATAATAATTGCAAGTGTTATTACTGTTGTATTTGGCTGTTAGTATCATAAACGATACCAAATAATTATCAGTAATTATTTGTGTTTTAAACCTTCATTCACTTTCTAAACTCACTAACTCTTCATTACGGAGAGAGTATAACCGTTGTGTAAATACTCTTTTATCAACACAACAGTAAAATTTTCAACAACTTCTTTATCGCTTAAACGTCTCTTATACGATAAGATTGAGTTAATAAGAGTGAAACTGGTGGTGTGTGTATGTATGTATGTATGTGTAATTGAACACAATAGACAGCACATTTTTTGTGTAATTGATTTTTTTTGTGTGTTACTTAAATCTTTCGTAAACCATTAAAAGTATTGAAATGTTTGCAAACTTATGATTGAAGTTTAGTGATTATTTTAGACGCAACTAATAAATTGTAATCAGAATCGAATAAAAAGGTTTTGTTTAACCGATTTAGAAGTATTGATGTTTATCAGTAATGTTCACTGACTTTCACTGAACTAAAGACTAAAGGTATGAATAATAACTAATATTTTCTTTTTTTCGATTGCTATGAGCATAGTTAAAACAATGGGGTTCTTTCCTGGTCTGAATCCCCCCTAGAAAATCGGGAAAACCTGACACCCCCTCCACGAATAATCGAGACTTGAAAAATTGTCGTTGAAATCCGATGAGTTTTAGATACCCCTATGATTTTTGGCCAAAACCAGAAAAAATTGTCATTCAAATCCGATGAGATTTGACCTCCTGCTATAATTTCTGAGGCAGACTAATTTTTGGCCCACTAAGAGGTTTGGAAACTTTTTGTAACTATGGCTATGAGAAAATTTGTTACACTCCAAGAATTAGTTGTAAAAAATAGCCAAAATTCTTGGAGAGTGACACAAGTCTATTTGACTTAGAGAGCGACAATATTTTTAATTTTTGCCTCAAATCTGATTTAAACGATAATTTTCAAAATCTCTATTATTTTGGGAGCCAGTTTTTCAAAACTTTCCGCGCTCTTAGACCCAGATGGCAGAGCCTCTCCTTATAAAACCAAGTTTTGAGGTTAACTCCAAAAAAATATAAATGTTACTTTCTGTAGGTCTTGCCTATTGTCAAGTACGAGATTTATGTATTAAAAGACAGTCTCAACAAGAATGAAATGCCTTTAAGATCTTTTTCGACTCCTATCACAACGCAAACTAAACAATTATTTATCACAAAACAGCATATTTTTCTAATCCCATTCAAAGCGCAAATCTTAATGTGTAAACAAAAATTGAATACGATAACCTAAATTAAATACGTGATGCGAAAATTTCTAATTAATGTTATTTAAACATGACGTTTGTGAATAACAATTCATGAGAAAAAGTTTTGTAAGCAGATATTATTTTTTAATTTCTATTATCGTATGCAATAATAATATGCGAAAAATATGCATTCCATTCAACTGTGTACGTAATATTGTATTATACTACTATTCTATTATAATATTGATAAATACTATAAATGTTTGCAACCCTACTTTGATAAGTTAATTAATAATATTATGGTGTGTTAAGCTTCATCACTATTGACCTTTTATAATCATTGCGGACCTTTAAATATTTTTGTTGTACTAATCTCTGAAATTGTGTGAACCAATAAGCACAAGATAACAAATACAGTAAAAAACCCCTTATATCTCTAAAAGCAAAATATTTGTTTATTTATATATTCAGAAATTATTTATATTATAATTAAAACGCGGTCAAACAAGTGTTTCATTTAAAGTCTGCCAATGTGTGCAGTAATTTCGCGTTCGGTATGAAATCAAAAGTGGTTATCAACAAATTATCGTCATATGCATCGCACGAACACACACACAATCTTTGTTGTATCGCGTTTAGCAATAATACAAATAAAAAAAGACAAAAACACGTGTTTATTTGCAAACGCTTTAATCAAACGTAATATTTGTCTGTGTTTTTTCATTATACTTACTTTTGCAATATCCAGTGCATCCGTTTATTTACGCAAACAACAACTCAACTCAACTCAACTCAATAGTATTGACGCATAATAATAATAATAATGAGTGTTTGCAATGAGACAACAGTGAGCGACGACACCGAAAGCAATAACATTTGTCGCGTTTGCTTGTCTGACGAGTCACAGGAACCGACGGCTGGTAGACTACTGAGAAGCGCGTGCAACTGTTGCGGAACTAATGGACACATGCATGAACAGTGTCTGAAGGAGTGCATCGAATCGCGTTTCGACGACAAGTGCGAGATATGCGGCGTAAAGTATAAAGTGACGATTCGTTGGCAAATGCCTTCGGTTATCGCGGCATTGATCGCCACGTGCAGAGAAATGCCGCGACAGCTGTTCATACGACTGCTCATATTCACTGTGTTTTCGGTGGTTTTCGCGCTACAGGTCACTGTTATCGTCAAATCAGTGGATTATCGCGGTTGGGCTCAATACACGGTGACGTGCCTTAACTGCGCGGTTGCCATCACTGCGCTCATTGAGTGCATTCATTTGGTCAACACTTACCGGCGATCCAATGTTAAAGCGGTTATTGGTGTGCAAAGTGTTTAATCGATTAACGATTCGATTACAGTTCTACTGCTCTGTAACATATAAGCCACACACACACACTGTTTTATTACAATATTGCAATCACTTTTCTCAAATATTTAATGCTATATTTTTATATAAATTTAAATATCTCTTTTTTTACTCGGATTTTTAATTACATCAATAATAATCATAAATATTTTTTTAAAAGCACATTAAAGCTCAAAAAATTCTGTTTTTCTATAAAATATTAGTATTTTTTGTAATTACATATTTTATGACACAGTATTACTTTAATTTTGTTAATAATTTTATTAATTTAATTTAATTTAATTTAATAAGCAAACCTATTTAATTAAGTTAAGTATTACTCGTTATTATTATTATTATTATCTATCAATCTATTTCTATAAATTGATTGCGTATTTGTATTCAAAATATGGCCACAATGGTCACCGCATAGACATTTAGACATTAAACAATATTTAATTCTGCAAAGAAATAAATTTTAAACCATAAAATAAGTATAGAGAGGTATTGAGAATATTGTATTAAATGATTTTTTTTCTATATTCCGCATCATATATTTATCTGTTTTTAAAATAACTACAAATAAATCATAATAAACATTAAGTGCATTAACTGTTCAATGAGAATACAGTACAATATAGTATATCAGTTAATAATTTATTTTTAATACATCCTAAACCATAAATCTCGAAACAGAACCAAACATCACTTTTATCACGCTTTTATGGCAAACCTAATAAAAGTTGATGCAAGTTTTATCTCGCTTTTGCCATTCGTAACAAAATAAATTAAGAGTTGAAATTGGCATAAGTGACACATCATCCCATGTATAGTAAATCGTAAGACTGCAAGCATTTGTAAGTGATTTCATTTAAGTGCGAATTGAATCACATAAAATATACGCATTAAAGTCACTCTTATCCGTTATTTCCTATAACCTCCAAAGCATTTGAAACTTCCAGGAAGTATTTCTTGTGATTTTTCCTTTTTTAGCCATAATTTTTCATATTTACTAACAGTATGCTTAGAAAAAACAAGCAACAAATAACCCTAATTAAAAAAAGATAGACGCTGGGCTAGGGTTGCAAATAGCAAATTGCGGCGCAATATACTGGCCGCGATTAAATTGAGAAATTTTATTTGTTATTTTTGAGCATTTTTCTTAAGGAAGTTAGAAATCAAGGGTTAAAATCTTAAAAAATATCTAAATATTAAATATTACTTGACATTTTTATATTTAAATTTAGACTTACCTGTAGTGTAAGACTAAGGAATAAATTACTAATTTCTAACTTTAAACATTAAAAAATAATAAATTTTAGCATATAGAATCTTTCAAAAATTTGCTTAGTAAATTTAAAAATTGCGCAATTTGTGCAACCCTGCGCTGGGCTCACACAAAAAGATTACCAGCAGAGCTTTTTTAATGCGACGATAAAACGCTCAATAAACTCCTATTTTGTCGGCTTTTATGAGCCTAAAAAACAGTCTGTCTGTCAGTGGCGTCTTATAAAAGCCGACAGAGAAAGCGTTTATTGAGCGTTTTATAGTCGCATTAAAAAAGCTCTGATTTGACCAGTCTCAACGAATTTCTGAACAGGTAATTCTGCTTATTTCGTAACAAGCATTAGATATCAATAAGAGGAATATTTGGTAATACTTATAAATGTTGCCTTTAAATTGACATCGACGCAAACAATCGATTTGCTGTCAGTGTTTAGGTTAACACCTTATCGATTGTCAATCTAAAGGCAATATTCATAAGTATTACCAAAAATTCCTCATATTGATATCTAATGCTTGATTCGTAATATAATGGATTCAATGCACTAATAAAAATGTATAAAAATGTTAATATTAAAAAATATTTTTTAATATTTCGTCGATTTAATAAAGTAGATAATCATTAAGGAAATTTAACAGTAAAGAAATACTTTAATATCTATTTAGTATATGTGATTGAATGACCTGTTAAAATCTAAAATAGTTGATATTAAACAATTTCCAGCAATAGAATCCAACTCTTTTCGCGTCAATTCTCTCAAACGTCGTCAACATCAAAATACAATTCTTAATGATTGATATGGAAAAAAGTAAAATAATTTCCACTCAACGTTGCATTTTATCAAAATAGTTTCTCTTTAATATAGAATACAGAGCTAACTTATTAGCTTATGTACTGTATTTTTCATTCATTAAAAATCGAAACACTGGGAAATATGATTTATCCATTACTTTAACTCATAAGTCATTCGCAGAGTCATGACTATTCTCAAAATTATTTAAAGTTGCCTTTCACTCGAATACAGAAAATGTGATTTCCAAACCTTTATCCGTTTGTTAATAGACAATTGAAATAATGTAGTTTATCGGTTCGGTTAAACCGCGGATTTATCACTTCAGTGGAAATTCTGAATAATAACTACCCGAACGTCACTTTGCTCTCTGTTAACTTATTAACTATAATCGTTAAATACATAGGCTTGTAGGTATGCCTTAATTAGTTTTTATGTCATCAGACCATCAGTCCCGTAGTATTTGAAGAAAATTATTGACCCGTTCTGTCCCGTCTTGAAACTACTTAATTTGATTTTTTTAATAGTAAAATCACCTCTATTTGTTAAAGGAAAAGTTTACGATATCAATCTCAATTTTTTAGAATGAGTTAACATCAATATACTGACGAATTCATGATTTTATTTAGTAAAATAATTTTCCATGATAAATGCATATTATCGGGATTTTTCTAATAAAAAGCACAATCCCGCCCTGATATTTTTTATAACTATCCATTCCCGATAAATACCGTATAAATTTCTTTAATCCCGATACTATTCTGTACTGTCCCTAATACTGTACTTTCCACTTTCTAATCTACAATAAAAGACTATCTAATCTACAATAAAAGACTAAAGTTATCTAAACGGCTTTTACGATCGTAGTTTTATGCTGCATTGATTTGAGCAGCAGATTTGATTATATATTGATAGGTGATTGACGTCGATTTTTAACGCCACCTGTTGCGGCTGATCCCCCGCCGGTTGGGAATAAGGTGGTGAAGGAGGTGATGAGTGAGTTAGTGAAGGTGGTGGAAGTGTAAATGAGGGTGGAAGTGGTGGTGCCGGTAGCTCCTGTCGTGGGTCTGCCATATGAAGACATGTGGGAAGCAACAGGAAAAGATGGCTGCTCATAGAGTAGAGTGGAGTAGAGTGGAGTAGAGTGGAGTAGAGTGGAGTAGAGTGGAGTAGAGTGGAGTAGAGTGGAGTAGAGTGGAGTAGA
>JAQIVF010002549.1:0-10836 GCA_034698365.1 Steganacarus magnus | reverse complement strand
AATAATTCAATAGAAACGATTTTCCAGTTCTTTTGTTGCCGTTTATCGAAACAATCGCCACATTTTGGTTACCAATTCTGTCGAGAATTCTCGAAATTTCAGCAGTGATTACTTCATACTGATTACCTGTTTTACCCAATAGTTGTATTGGTTTCGACTTCGACATAATTTTTGTATTTTTATTTATCTTATAATAAACTTTATTAACTAAAACATCAGTTATATACAACTTAAGTTTTTAAATTTAAATCATCACTTTATATACATTCGTGTGATTTACGCAAACACTAACTTTACTCTACTATTCATAAGTTATGACTAACTCTTTTTTCTCTCTCTCTCTTAACTTAAAATCATAACCAAAGCACATGGTTTTTTGAGACTAAACATTTCTAAGAATCACACTCCAATAATCTATTTTCTCGCTAAATTCAATGGCAAAATAATTTGTAGTTGTAAGCAGAAGTAGTTGCGTACACAACTTTTGACGCTGACATAATTTTTCTAATTTTTAATTGTGCATTAATTAAACTCAAAACATTTAAAAAATTTTTAATAGAGGTGAAAAATTATTAAAATAATACAAACGTTATGATAGTTATACACATATTAATTTTCTAAACTTAAATCATCACTTTATATAAACAAACATGCAAACACTAACCTTACTCTACTATTCATATGACTTAATTCTGTTTCCACTTAAAAATCTTATCAAAGGACACGGCTTTTTTGAGACTAAACATTTTGTTTGCCACACATCAATAAATTTAATCTAATTTTCACACTGAATTCAATGGCAAAATGATGACACATTAGTATTGCAATTTCACTGTAAGACAGCAATATAATCTCTGTTACATGTTTTATCAGTGTTAGCGTACAGATCAGATCATACGCGACGACCACCAACTGCTCACAGAAAGTATTTATAGCAATATTTTCATTTCATAACAGTAGCATTGCTTTAGACGAACATAACTTATGTTATAAATTGCTATGAAATCTTTGAAATTTATCGAAAAAGTAATGCAGTGCATGTTGATATTTAAGTTATTATTTTGATTCAAATTATTTATTAAATTAGATCCGAGTTGTCGCTTCTTTTAGCCATTATGCAAAATAAGATGAGCTTTTTATGCTTAACCCGTCCAGCAGAAACGTGCCAAAGATTTCCTGCCACTAAAAGTTTTGTTGGAAATATTATTTAAACTGATGCCAACAGAGCCAAAATATTTTAGCTATTCCTCACTAATATATTTGCAAATTAAAATGCAAAAAATCAATTTATTATTAATTTTATTAACTGAGTTATTAAATTTAATTTAAAGTAAAGTCCAAATTTCATTCCCCCTTTTTGTATAACATTTTAGTGCTTTGCTCCTGTAATGTTTGTTTTAATGCATAAAGTATGTGAATCAGGCAAAAGTAACGCGACAGTGAAAACCCGCCAGAATCGTGTCAGAAAAATTTTTAATGCATAGACGGCAACTGGAAGCTGACTTATGCACAATACATAAAAAATCTGCCACCAGTACCCAACTTGAAAATTGAATAACGATTCCACTGGAGGGTTAAGCAGAAGCCTAAGTCAGTTGGGCTTTCCTGCATTGCACTTAAGTCTCGCATCGCAAAATATTTTTACGAAGCGAACCTGTGTTGTGAAGCTTCAGTGCTTTGCTGGAAAGCCCAACTGACTTGGGCTTCTGCTTTAGCACATATCTTAGTTACATTCCGCTCCAAACCTTTAGGGGGGCTCTGCCACAAAAATTCCCAAAATTCTTGGGGGTGTCAAATCTCACAGGATTTAAACGACAATTTATTTTTTCAATTTGGGAAAAAATTACAGGGATAAAAAAACCCATCAGATTTAACCGACAATAGTAGGCATAACGTCCAGATACCCCGCATCCAATCATATCTCTTTCTAGCTATGACGTCATATCTTACTATTCAATGAGCTTATGAGGGGTGGTTTTAGAGGAGGATATATGTATTAAAATAATATAGTGTTTTTTATGAAATACTACACACGGTTGTCAGCAGTGCATGAGACTCGACCTTCCGTATAAGGCATCAGTTAAAATGACATCATTTGCCATGTAGTATTTATTATAATTTATTTGGAATAGGATTACTATTTACGGATGTCAGCATTACATGAGACTCGACCTTCCGTATTTGCCATATAGCATATTGTTTATTATAAAAATATTTTAAAACATATAACATTTTTCATTTATATAACTTCTTGATTTTAATTTTCGTCATCAGGCTTTTTCCTTTTTAATGGAATGTTATTTGTTTTTAAACCAAGCGCAAAAGGGCAACTTGGTTCAGCATTCAAGTGAGCATCATTAATATTAGTGCAATAATTATCACTAAATAATTTAAAAATTTTTATGTTGCAGAAGGCACACACAATAATATCCTGTTCACCAAAGCAATAAAAACCATTTCTAGATAATTCTCTATAATTTTTAAAATCGCTATTCCAGGCATAACTTTCAAAGGATTTTATACGCTTAATTTCATATCTCATAATTAACCATGTAATTTTTTTCCAGTCATAAAATTCACATAACTGGTAACTTGATAAACCCTTAATTAAAGATCCATCTTCATTGAAACGCATTTTATTAATGAAATCGTATGAAATTTTTTTGTGGTATATATATATTTACGGTTGCCAGCAGCACATGAGGCTCGGCCTCCCGTAGGCATCAGTTTCCTTCATTTGCCATATACCTTTTTATAATTTTTTATTTTTATTACAGTTGCCAGCAGTACATGAGACCCGGCCTCCTGTAATTAGCATCAGTTTCCATCATTTGCCAAATATATTAATTAAAATAATTTATACATTTACAAAAGAATAATCATAAAGTTAATAATTCATTAGTATTCGATCTATTCCTCCGATATAATTGTTATAAGCATTTCCTTCAATAAGATTATTGTAAAAATCAAAATAAAAATTATGTTGTTTGATATCATCTTTATATTTATCAAATTCTTGAAAACTATCTAAAATGTCACCAAAACACTTCAAAAAATTTATATATTCATCATAATTTAATAAAACTGAACTTTTTTCGTTGCGATATTTATAATTTGATACTAATAAAACATTATTTAAGTTGTTTAAATTATCAAATTCAATTAAAACATATCTATATGTTTCTAAACTAAAAGGTTTCCATTCATAAAAACAAGTTAAAGTTTTTAAAAAATCTTGAATTTCAATTTTAAAAATATTATTTTTATTGCAAAGATTTTGTTCTTTAATTATATAAATAACATCTCTACTTGATTGTGATAAATTAGTAAATATTGTATAATTGTATAACTTTACATAACAGTTAGATCCAATTTTAAATGATTTAATTATAGTTGTTATTTCACTCTCACATCCATAAAAACGAAATGTACATAAGTGTTTCTTTTTATTTAAAACTATATATTTTGAATAGTCACCTTTTATGTTTTTCAGTTCCATTTTAAAAGATAAATTTTTTATTCGGAGTTTATATACTCAAATTTTTGTTTCTGTGGGTTGGATTAAAACTTGTTCAACATGTTTATCTGTTAAAAGTGTATCAAGTAAGTTTATATCATTTATAAAAGAATTTTTAAAATCTATATATTCGTTGACTAAACTTTTAACTTTATCAAGATTTAATAGTAAAAGATCATACTCTAGACTTGAGAGTGAGACATAGGTATTATTATTATATTTTTTTAAAGATAATGTAAATTTATCTTTTTGAAAAATTAAGAGCTCAAACTTAAATTTATTATCAATGTTTACTCTAAAATTTTTTTTAATTTTTAGTAAATCAAAACAACTTACAAATTCATCGAAGTTCAATTCCAATGCTCCTTGTTTTTCTCTTGACAAATGCACATTAATAGATTCCTTTTTAGCAAAGTTTCCATATAAATTAAAAGTCACATTACCAGTTACCATAATTAAGAATTTCTGTGTTAAATATTCATTAAAAATATATGTTGTTAATTGTTGGTCGATTTGCGAACACTTTAAACTAGCATACTTATACTTTTCATTCAAGCATAACAAAAGTTTATATGCTGGTTATAACCATCATTATCATTGAAATTGAAAGTTTCTAACATTTGTTGTGCCATTTTCGAATTTGTTAATTTTTATCACAAATGTTTCCTTTTATATTTCATTTCTTAGTAAATTTAACTATCAGAGAGCATGCTCTAAAATCTCTTTAAAAAATAAGCCAAAATATTACTCAGCAATAGTTATATAATTTATCTAATAACCATATGGAAGAGTTTCATTTCCATTGACGCAACGCTTTGTAGATACAGCTTGAAAAATTTTTTCAATATAACGTGAATAAATTATATGATTTTTATCAATTACGAATTGCATTTGCGGAACTTTCATTTTAATTTGATTATTTAGTGTATAATTTTTTGCCATTTCAAACATATTTTTAAAATTAACTACATCCAAAGCTTTTTCATTTAATGTTATCCCTTTAACTTTTAAAACAGTCTCCGTTTCATGGTTTAACTTTACTAATTCATAACCATAGTTTTTTGGACCTAATGATACAAATTTGGTACATTTTCCTTTGTTACTTAATTCATCAGTTAAATCTCCTAAATAGTCCCCACATTCTATTTTTTCATCAGATTTATTTTGAATATATAGGACTGAGTCTGTATCATGATAAAGCACAGACTTTGGCCTAATTGTTTCTACTTTCTCCATTAATTTGTAAAGTTCTAATCTTGCCCAAGCAGTAACATATGCTGATATTGCAAGAGTGTAGTTTCCAGGTTTTGATAGTTTATCATCTATGTATTTCCAATTTAGCATTAAAACATCTTCATTTACCATTAATTCTCCTGTTACTTCTTTTTCTGGATCATTGGCTAACTTCCAATAATCATCATATGTTGTTATTATTTCGGTATGAGGTAGATTTGGTCTTTGAGCTAATTTTCCCCAAAAACTATTTAACATTATTTTGGCTATAAATCTTAAGGCGTTATTAACTTTTATATTTTCCCATTCAAGATCTATGCCTTCTCTTTCTTTGTAAAGTCTTATATATTCATGTTTTTTTTCGTCTGTGTCGCACCACGAAGGCCAACCACTTGCTTCCTGTTTAAATTTAAGCCACATGTTTACATATGGTGCAAAAAGACCTACTTCATTGTCTTTGTAATTTAATACTTCTATAATTTCTATGATTTTATAGTTTTTTTCTAATGCTACAAGAATTTCTGCTGTCGTCCATGTACCAATTAAGATTCTTTCGTCAATATCATGTGAACAATCATTGTTTATATTCATCTCAGCGCAACTTCGACACAAAGGAAATAAAAGTTTTTTATTTATAACTGAAGGTAAAACAGGTAAATATAATCCTTTAGGGGGTAATATTTTGCATTTAACAAAACCAAAATAAGAGTTAAATGTCATATCAAAGTCTTCAGTTATTACCTCCGGGTGTCTAAGAGGATATTTTTTGGTTTTTAAAACAAATGGATATAAACTACAAAAATCTAAATACTTAATTTCTTCATCAAGTTATTTGTACGCCCACCAAAAAATGCTTCTTTTATTTGAGCTGATCCGTATTTTTTGACTGACATATAATATAAATAGCGTTTATAAGTATATGATTTAAATAAAGGTTTTTCTTTTCTTTGGTTATGATAATCGCACTCCCATATTGATTCTACTTTATAATTCATTTTTTCAAAATATTTAAGTCTAGATATTGTTTGCGAATATTTTTCATCATCATAATTGTTCTTACACTGATGTCCATGCCAACGACAACCTAAAAACTCATAAATTGTGTTATTTTTTGCACAGTAACCATCTGACCAATATTTCCCAATTCTATATTCCCTTTCTATTTTTAAATTACATTCTTTTTGTTTCCAATCAAGCCATATATTTGCTGAAACTGAATACTTTTTATTTTTTATGTATCCTGAAACTGGTGTTATTCCAAGTATATGCCATTCTAAATGTTTTGCTTTAAAGACTTCTAGTCCAATAGAAGCTAATGTAAAACATCTTGTAATTGGATCTAAACCAGTTATTGATTTAAAATTATTCCTAAATACCATTAAACATTTGAATAAAATTTCTACGTCATTTCTACAATATTTTATTAATTCTTCTTTAAAATTAAAAATGTAATTAATATCTAATTGTTTATCATAATACCATGTTTTAAAATTTGCTGCATTTTGGTTTTTCATAAAAGAAGGAGCATAAAAAGATATGTCAGGTATTTTTCCAATATAATCCCAATTTTCTGGTTTATTGAACAAATGTGGAAAACAACCTTTTTCTAGAGTGACGTCAAGACCAAATGCTTTTGGTAACATTCCTAAAGGTTGTAGAAAAAATGCTAATGAGTCTACTAATCTTACATTTTCTACTTCAATTTTTAATATTTTTCTTCCGGTTATAATTTCTAAATTTTTGAATAATCGTTTCCATAAATTTTGCAATATAAAGTGTGCATCATAACCTCGTGCATTATGTGCAAATGCATAAATTTTTACATTTTTTTCAGCACATTTTTTAGCTAAAGTATTAAATAAAAATGTAACAAATTTATCCACACAATCTTTTCCAAAGAATACATTCTCTGTAGCATAACAAAGATCACAATTTTTATTTTGTTGTTTAGTGCTTGGATTCCAACAATTATCACAAACGTTTTTTGAAATTAATAAATTTGGTCTATGAATTCCACTTTCTTGTGTAGACTCAATGTCATAAGCAACAATAATTTTAGGTAAATTATCTTCGTTTATAAGTAATGCTTCATCTCTGGGTTTTATAAAACAATAATGAGGGCTTTTAGAGTAGCTTTCATTACATTTTTTACATTTATAAATATCGCATTGGTGTTCTTTTTTATATTCGATTTCACAAATTTGGCATTTTTTTAAGTTTTTACATAAATTTGAAGCAATATGATTTTCATAGCAATTTAGACCTGTGAAACATCTATTGCATTCATTGCAAATAATATTGCAATTATCAGATTTGCAAACAGCATAACAGTTATTACATTTAAATTTACATTTATGGGCAAACATGTGATCATATCCAATGTGACAGTCGCCACAATAATACGCAGATCCCATGTAGCCTTGAATGTTAGTTATAGCATTAAAATGATCATCATCAATTAATTCTATATATATTTTACGGTTCTTATCAGGCCCTTTAAATAATATATTTGATTTATTAGAAGAATCTATTATATAAATTTGTTGATCATTCAAATAGTTTTGAACCTGCTTAACGTTTTCAATACTTAGTGGTATATTAAAATTTAGACTTGAATTTTCGGCTATACTACGAGAGCCTATGGTTTGTATGTTTTTTTTATTCTCTTTGACATCGCGCCAATCTAATTTATTTAATCTATTTTTGTTTTTTTCGAAATAAGAAGCTACATAAATTGCTCTATATCCACAAGAGTTGTCATCATTTTTTATAACAACAACTGACTTTTTATGTGGGAAATTTCTCGAAAACTAATAGGTGCTTTTCTTTTTTTGCTTTTACCTTTTCCGTTTATCATGTTTACTACTGCAACTTGCAATATTAATACCCCATCAATAAGAAAAGTTTTGTTTGATTGCACAATCTTTTCTATAGCATTAAGAATTGATTCTCCTTTAAAATCTTGTATTTTTTGTTGTGGAACAAAAATATCAAACTCTAAATTTTTATTTGAAATATAACACCCTATTCTATCTTCTTGGCTTAAGCTATATGTTACTTCATAGATTAATTTGTTAAAAATACTATCTATATAAGTAGAAGCTTCAATAAAATTTTTTAACTTACCTAAATTATGTAAAATCTTGAATTCAATTATAGTTTCCGTTCGTTTAAATCGTTTACTATATCTTGTTGACTTTGATAAAATTTCATAGTCCAATTTTATTGATTTGTTTTCTTCTTCACTGAATGAATTCATTCCGTAAAATGAATAAAAATAATGAAACTAAAGCAATTTCTAAGAATTTATATACAAAAAATTAAATACTTCTAATAAAACTTTTAAAACAATTAATTATTTTTATATTATAATTTAAATAAAAGCAATATATTATTAGTTACATTTTATTAATTGAAACATATAAAATAATGTTAATGACTTTTAAGATAATTATTAAAAACAAAAATTTTTTATAATTTTTTAACATTTATTATTACAATAACGAATCATATAATTATTTTTTTTTTGATTTTAATCAAGAGATATATTATTCTTTAACAAGTTTGTAATTCAAAGTTTTTGAAAATCTTTAATGGCTTATGATTTATTAAATATTTAGTATGAACTAAGTTGTAATATCTTTTCTATTGCCGAAAAAATAGGCCAAAATAGGCCAAAAATAGACCAAAATAGATGAAAATAGATATAAATATTTGATTTTAGGAACCACTTAGGACCTCAAATAAGAAAGTTACCATAGAAATAAGCTTAGTTGACTAGTTTTTGCTGAAAAAAGTATTAATTTCTATGTAATTCTATGTTTTTCTATAGAAATGTATGCTCTAGTGGTTCCTAATACTTTAAGCATACATCAATACTAATGCTTAGCATCACAGAAAGACAATAGGATGAAGTAAGAGTAAAGAAGAAGAAAAACACAGCAATATTGGTTGCATAAAAAATTTATTTTTCAAAAAAAGAATACAAAATCAAAAAAATAAAGAAAAGCATTACATTCAATTATTATTAATAAAATTCATGAAAAGATTATCCAATGCGCGAATATGTGGCTCCAAAACAGCGGCAATCTGTTCTAAGCTTAGCGTATGATTTTGGACAATAGCTGACCAAAGCTGTTCGCTTTGCTGACAGATAATTCGCATATCTTCGATGGTTGATATTGGAAGTTGTGCTGGTGCCGGTGGTAGTGGTTCATTATCATCGGCAGTCAAGTCGACAACTAACGGTTCCAATGGTATGATAGCGACCGGTTCTTCTGGCACTAACTCATCGTCAGCCTCATCGATTACTAAGTCGAAAGAGTCAGTACTCGACGGATCGTCGTACGGCATATCTCCTATCATAGCCTCATCGACTAAAGTGTACGATGCCATAACCTGATCTCCGCGTGGTACTGGCAGACTCTCTTCGATTGAGCGGCACAACGGGCATCGAACACAGCTATTTGCGATTGAAATAATAGATTGCTTCAACTCACGATAACACGGAGTGAGGCAAACCCAGTGACGGCAAGGTAACACTTTTGCGACGGCAGTAAAGTCCTTAAGACATATTGGACATTCGTCATTTAAAGTTAAATCTATAGTCAATCTGACAGAGATTAGTTTAACTTGAAGAAAAAACTAAAATTTGTCAGCTAACGCATCTCACTTTTATACTGTCCTGGGAAGGATAAAAATTGTAAGGTGTAACCAACTTAAACTTCTGTAAAGTTTAGTCACGTAGTCTCAAGTTTAAGAAAAAATTAGTATTCTTCATATTTCTGTATAAAATAAATTGATTTATTGCTAAAAACTGTCAAAAAACTTTCAAAAATAACTTCATGAATTACAAATTAAGGGAATTTTTTCATTGCTTGTTGGGAAAAACCATTGACGCAAAATAAAATTAAGAACTTCTAAAAATTATTGGTTGTGAGGTTTACTTAGGTTTTTCCAAAAAATTATCGAATGTTAAACACGTGATAGTCTGTATAAAAGCAACAAAATTTTGTATTTTATTAGTCAGAAATTTTCGAAATGACTTTTCTTAATGAAATGCAGACTTTATTAATCATTGCTAGAATAAATATTGGTTATGATTATTCAATAAAAAGTTTAGTTATTAAAGATTATGATTTAAGTGAAAAATATTATAAATATATAATGTGCAGCAATGATGAGGTTTTTATAAATCTGTGCTATTGTAAATTTGTTACTTTTCGTACTCGAATACCTTGTAGTCAAGCATATAAAATTAAACAATTCTATGATCAAAATAGAATAAGTGAACTTAATGTTTTATTAAATGGACTCTATAATCATCCATTAAGGTTAAATCGATCATTAGAAATTGGTGAAATCTTGGAAAGAACAGCGTTTGACATGTATGTGCAATTAACTGGACACAATGTGGTAAGAAGTCATGATATAATTAATAACAAAATACCTTATTTAATAACAAAAACAGATGGTATAATATTTAATCAAAATGGTTTTCCAGAAGCATTTATTGAAATAAAATCACCAGTAATTTGTATGAAAAGGTCATTACGTGATGCAATTAATAAAGGTATGATAAAAACCATTTATTATTCTTCAAAAAATGGATACTCTCTTTATAATAAAACAGCAACATTTATTCAGGTCCAACTAACAATGGCAATGTTAAATATGGCATATTGTTATGTTGTATACTATTCTAGTTATGATAATACAATATTTAATCTTAAAGTAACTAGAGATGAAGATTTTATATGTAAGACATTAGTCTCACTACAACATATATACATTAAAAAAATTTTACCTATTGTTCATGTTAAGTAATCATTTTAAAATCAATACATGGCATATGATGTAATCTGATGCCAAAACGTAAGGCCGAGTCTCAAAAACTGCTGGCAAACGAATGTATTGACAAAAAAAAACATTTTTAAGTAAAAGTTTTAATATTGCTCATGTTAAGTAATAATTTTAAAATCAATACATGGCATATGATGTAATCTGATACCAAAACGTAAGGCCGAGTCTCAAAAACTGCTGGCAAACGAATGTATTGACAAAAAAAAACATTTTTAAGTAAAAGT
>JAQIVF010002548.1:0-10839 GCA_034698365.1 Steganacarus magnus | reverse complement strand
AAGTATAACAGCTTAAATAGCAAGCAGTTCACATCTTTAGATGCATTTAAATAATAGTTTGTATTTATTTACATCGATAGCGCAATGACAACTGCTTTACTGTTAAGCTATAATAGTGTTATGTTTGAGCACTTTTATGTGTTAAATAACAATTCACTATTATGTCATTTTATTATTATTGTATATGTATGTAATATCTGATATATCTCTCTCTATGTTATGTTATGTTAAGTGTTTAATTACTATTAGATCATATTATAATCTCAACGCATTTTTTATTACTAAATAAACAGAGATGCGATAACAGAGAAATGATGCGTTCAACGAATGCATGAATTCAATCAATTTTAATATATATATATAACTATGGATTCATTATATTTAATCGCATTGATTGTGATTTCGATTCCAGTCATTACTAACGTGTTATTCAGGTATAGATTTTGATGCGATCGTAATTTTTAATTAATGATTAACATTCACTTGTTTTCACTTTAGATTTGTTTTATGCTTTATTTCGTTTTACTTGAATCGAAAATTTGCGATAAAATTGCGCGTTAATCGACTCTCGTTTTTATCGCTCAAACAATTATCGCTGAATGTACCAAAGTTTGGCGTTAATATTGTGAGTGAACTTCATATTTAATTGTGAATAATTAATCTAAAATATAAGAATCTATGGTTTATTTGATTAGGATATCGATTCTGTTGGTCTGTCGAGTAAACTTCTAAACCAGAAGTACAGTTCGCTTATTGTCATAAAACTGTCTGATATACGATTTGAAGCAGATTTTATTAGTTCGTTAAATAATGCTAAACTCAAGGCACAAAACCAATCAGTTTCCACTCAAAATAAAACAAAACCCGAAAATCAATCAAAGCTAAATAATTTTATCGCTTTATTAAAATCGTTATCTTTATTACGATTTATATCAGTGTCACTTCACAACACAACGGTAACCCAATTGAGCTCAATTAAAGAGAGTGTGGAACGCGAACTGTATTTATTGCACACCACTATCGAAGCGCAACAGTTCGCTCTTAAAACTGTTGCAAATAATAAGACTGCATTGATATCGCAGTTTGAAGGCATTTCTTTTCAAGTTTTTAAGCGTAGTGACACTGAAACAAGTTTGGCTCAAATTAGTCTGAGTTTGTTTTGCAATTTACAATTTGAGAATTATGATCAAATTTGTGCGGAAATAATTGTATCGAAGCCACAAATCTTGATAAACGATGCGTTGTCGCTCAAAACGTTCAAAACAAATCAAGTGGACCAAAGTGTTCCATTGGTTAATAATTCGAGTGATAGTTTTATAAGTAAATCATATGATCCTCAATTAGATTTCATATTTTTTAAGCGCGCAACACTCAAATTAGACGATTCTTCCGTCATTCTTGTGCGCCAATCAAATCAAAAGCGTCTAATCGTTAAAATTAATTCAATCGATGCGGATATAACTAAAACAAATTTAACAGAATTGGAAGCGCGATTGATTATATCTAATTTGACGCTTCAAGACACCAATTCTATATTATCGTCATCTCTTAATAGAATCAGTTTTATCACTAAGTTTGAACGCGAAAAAACAATACAGAAACGTTTACAGCTTTTTCTTGTTTCTGAAATTTCTTCGTTTCATATAACATATAGCGAAGAAGATATAAAATATTGGTTAAAATTTCTTTTTAAATCAAAAAAAGATGTTGCGGATCAAACAAGATCTGCAAATGAAACCAATCATATATCGTTTAGAGAATCATTTATGAAAGAATTGACAAAACTCATTATATCTCTCGACATTCACGATATTTCGGTTTCAGTCAAACCAGTATCTTCATTGGATACTATGGTCACATATGGTTTGAACCATACGAAAATTGGTTGGGCATTAAATTCTGATTCTTTGTTGAGAGAAATAAGGTATTTATTAACCGCTTGTTTTCAAGTTTATTTGCCACAAAATTAATATTATTTATTATGGCGCGCTCTTAGTTTTGAGCTTTTGTTGGAAACGATTTGGTGCTGGAAGGGAGAGAAAGAGTTGCGGCCCGCAAATCCGAATTCATTGAAACGATATCATCAAAGACACGTTCCATTATTTATGACAATGCTTCTTATAAAGGTATGTTAAATACAATTAGTTATTTTTATTTGATAAATTTAAATACATTCCTATTTGTGACTATATTTTAAAACTAATATTAAACTATTTCAGTGTCGTTACGTAAAACTGTCAGACATTCGTATTCACACAGTGATGGATGGATTGCAAGTGAGCTTAGATTATTTTATCAAAGTATTTAATCAATACGACATCAAAAGTTTATCGCGAAACGCGGAACAATCAGATATCCGGAAAAAACCAAATTTGTTTTCGAGTTCGTTTCAAATTAATTTATCTTCAGTTAATATATTTACTTCGGATCTAATGTTACGAATCGACGCATCATCTATTGATTCGAATAGTTTAAAATTGACATCAAGCATAAATGGATTGGCAATGAGCACAATGTACGCTCCGTCAGCCACTTTGTCGGGTCTCAGAGCTGCTGAGCTGATTGAGCATCGGCTCATTTATTTATCGGTTGTGCGCTTGAATTGTAATTATGATACTCGAGAAGCAACTATCAGTTTAACAGAAGAAGTATTCATGCAGTGGAATCCATCTCTTCATTTAACTTTAATTGATTTGTATGACGATCTTATGTCAAATATTGTAAAAGATGGCAATAAAGTTAGCTCACTGTCATTCACTTCAATTAATTTGAAGTTAGACGGAAAAATAAGCTTTGGTGTATTATTGACAAATTCCGGAAATCAATTGAGCTTCGAAACTGAATACTTTGCACTATCGCTTCAAAATGGTAACAAATTAAGTTCAAAGTGCGAATATATTTCGCTTAATTTAGATAATCACAAAATAATGAACTTCGAGAATGTTAGTATGAATCAATATACTGAATCCGAGTCTTCTTCGATCATAAATCGAAAAAAGTATATAAACCCATCGCTGGAAACAAAGCGCAACAAATGTATTTCTTTAAACATCGAAAACGTATGCATTTCTTTTCCATATCTTTATAATTTTGCACAAATGTTTAATGAGAGATTTATATCAATAATAAAATGGTTGCGTCATATCCATAAAAAGTCGCCAGAAGGTGAAGTAAAGTTGAGTATAGCGCCAGATATTTTAATAAAAATACAGAGCGCATCGATGGAAGTGGCAGACGATCCGTTTGAGGTTAAGTTAAGTGATAATTATGAACTATTAGAGGACGAATATAAAGAAAGCGTAAAACGTTGGCAAATGCTTTCGGAAAAAATAGAAGAAAGGAGACGTAAGAATATATTGCTTCCATCATCAAAACTTGAAGAATTGCATTCAGCGTTTGCCAAACAGAACGCTAAAACATATATTGATCGATCAAAAAAATTGTATGATTCTTCGCCGATGAGAACTCGATTATTTAGTGTTAGAGTTGAAGGTTTGAATATGGAAATTATTGCCGATTCAAGTTATAACACTTACGATAAAATGGTTAGTTTATTAAGAAAAATTGATAATGAAAGTGCTTTTCCGGAAGATCTTCGCTTTAGCACTATATGGTGCAGAAGAATTTCTGGTGTTATCAATACTGGAATAGTTTCTTTGCGCGATTTTTCTCAGCCAATGATGGACGTAAGAAGAATGAATTTCAGTGGCACTGTTATTGGTGCCGAACAAGAGGCCAATAATCGCGCAAAAAGAACTTGTAATATCGATGTCGGCAATAATTTCGAACCAATTAGTATCGAAAGAAGTATGACTGCTATGAAATTTTATCACGATTTAATCTTTGATGTCGATTCGTTGGCTTACACTCACGGGTCGTGTTGGGAACCAGTGCTACAACAGCTCAGTATTGCGTTTGAATTAATAAACAGACCATCTCTAGACCCGAGCCCTTCGCTGTCGTGGTGGGATAAAATGAGATTTTTATTTCACGGCTCTTTAGTTATTATTAGCGAAAGACTTTCAATTTTATTCCACGCGTCACTCGATCCTTACAACTCAACAGAATTAATTGAAATCTCTTTATCGCAGTCTCGTCTGGAATGGTTGACCGCTAAAGTGTTAGTTCGCGGCAATTTAGATCTATTAGTGCACACGGCATCCAAATACGACGAGTGTCGTATCGTACACATGCCTAATGTGAGCGTTTATATCAATTTAAATTGGGTTTGTTATGGCAATAAGAACGATCATCACTCTGTAATGCCATGCGCTTCAGATAAAGTGCCTGAATATTCTAGCAATCAAATGCACGACTCGTATCGTTCTTTCAGATCTCATTATCTCAATATTTCCGCGTCGTTAGAAACTAAGGGATTGGCAGTTGAAAAATTAATAGAAATTCCGAGCGTTTCGGTTTATAACTCAACTCTAAGATGGCTAGAAAATAAAATGTTCATGTTTTCTGGTATTCCTCGATTAACTCGACGCGGAAAGTTGTTCGGAAATGTGAAACCAAGAAAGCAACCGTTTGGTCGCATTTTCAAGTCAATTCGTATTGCAATTTATTTACACAAATTCAAAATTTGTTACTGGTCTTCATTCAATAAACAACGAGGTTTTGAAATTATTAGTGATAATCTTACGCACAGTGCGGAACATATGCAATCTTTTGTTACAATAAATGATAATTTAATTCACAGGTTTGTGCTATTTCTAAAAAGGATTTATTTATTAAATTAATTTACTATATTTAGACCTAAACCTGTTTGGGATATGTTATACATGAACTCTGAACTGTCAGACGTTGAAGTTTGGTTGTTTAAAGGATCTGGTATTGAAACATCAAACTTAGAAGACAACACGAATTGGTCGGGAGAGCGACAATATTTTATGAGCATTAGAAAAGTTTCATACAATAGAGAAACCAGTTCGCCATCAAATGTAAAAGACGCCAATTGTGATCTTCCCACTCATCGCTTAGTGGTGCATGATTTGCGTGGCGCGTGGACTAAAGATAACCGAAATGTTGCTTTTGGTTTATTTGACTCGTTTATGAAAACACAACTACTTAAACGAAATCTTTCTACAGATGCATTCAAAGCTATTAAGGTTGACGGCCAGTCAAGTACTTCTCCGACCAAACATCGCTTATCTCAGCAGTCGATGAACTCTACGAGTCCCGCGTCCACAATATCTAAAGGCAATGCCGCTCATATGCTTCAAAAATTGATAGCTGAGGCTGAAAATTCGAATGAAGTTTATAGCGAAAATATGGAGAATGAAGTGAAAACCGAGAATTCTCAGCTGCATGGCGTGGAGGCGTGTCAAACAGACGATCTATTGCAACAAAACTGGTTAATAGAATTGATTAACTCGCAAGTACTGCTGCGCGGATGCGAAACTGATGGATACGTGATCGTATCGGCAGCTAAAACGCAAATACTGCAGCGAATACATCGACCAGTTTGGAAGAACCGCACATTATTTTCGAAGACAACGTGGCAGGGATTACTGGAATGTATGCAATATTACGCAACGGTAGATGCGGGCGGAATTCAAAATGATAATATAACGTGGCTAAGCGTTGATAATATCGAAGAACGTAATAACCTGGTAATTAGCGAATTGCCAGATTTGGTGGGCAGTGGGCAGAGTGTGGGCGGTGTTGTCAGTTCTGTTGTGGGAACGTGTAATAGCAATGACATCTCCAATGGCTCACCAATTCAGTTGCAAAGAATTGTTTCGCGTTGTAATTGCCAGTTCTTTTACGCAAGCTTTGGTGAGAATGTTGAACCGAGTGAATACGCAGAAGTGCCTCCTCTTCCCGAAGAAAATGATTTACTTCTGTTAGATCTTTGGGAGAAAGAAACAGCTGTCGACACGTTTACTTTAACACATCATGACTTGGAAATTAGTACTAATTCGCAACAGTTTTCAATGATAGTCGATTTGGTCAACAATTTACTTCTATATGCTGAGCCACATAAGAAAGAGCTGTTTGAAAAACAGCAAAGCATAAGGTTTGGAATGCAACTCAGTTCCATTGACGATCAAAAAGAGCCGATATCTCAATTACAAGATAAAGTTCGTTCACTCGTAACTCATATAAAACGACTTGAAAGAGAGAGTTACTCGATTCATAAAGCGTTAATCGAAGAACGTGGTTCTGGTTCTAACTTAGAATTAAAATTATTAAATGATGCGCAACAGAATGATTTTGATTTGGATGAGTGTAAAGAGCAGATGAATATAGCGAGTGAAGATCTCAATATAATGATCAACTGTTTCAAAGAGGCGCAATTAATTGCATCGAAAACCAAAGAAAGACAAGTGGCTGCGCAAGAATCTGGTGGTATGATAATCGCCAGCGTTATTCGAAGAAGTGAAGTGTGCTTTAAACACGCGCGATGGCGTCTCACTGACGCTGATGGCCAGTTAGGTTTAGCTGATCTCGTTCTCAGTAATTTTCTTTATACCAAAGTTGGAAAGAACGACGATTCTGTTGAGCATTCATTTGAACTCGGATTCATCCATGTTTCAAATTTATTACCGAATCAAGTTTATAAAGACGTTCTTCAGCCAACAGAATTGCTGCCTAATATACCTGTTGATAGACACAGAGCATTAAGAATATTCTGTAGAGAAAGAGCTCCTGTTGGAGGCATTTCTGTTAAAGAACATCTTGAAGTCAATGTAATACCTCTTACTTTAGGTCTGACATACGCTTTTTTCAAGAAAATGCTCAAATTTTTCTTTCCCGATCGCGATAATGAAACTGCAATTAATACAGAAATCTCTGATGACAATGACCATCAAACTAAAAATAATAAAAAGAAGAACATGAAACGAGATGAAAGTAGTAATAGTATGAGCAGTAGTAGTGGCAGCAGTGCACCAACTATTACTTATAGTAAATCACTCACAAGTGGTAGCACTACTTCCACTCTACAGTTGACTAAAGATAATTTGCACATCGAAAAGATGAGGGAAAGGGCGCAGAAAAATCAAACATTCGTTTATATTAAAATTCCTGAAGTGCCCATTACTATCAGCTATAAGGGAAATAAAGGGAAAAACTTGGAAGATTTGAATAATGTTAGCTTAATATTACCGACAATAGAATATCACAACAGAACGTGGACATGGCTCGACCTTTTCATGGCTCTTAAAAATGATTCCAAACGAGTATTATTATCGCAAGCGCTTAAACAAAAATTTCATATAACAGCTAAGAATAAGTCATCGCAATTAAGTGCGGAAAGTAGTAAACAAACGTCATCGCAACCAGAAGACGAGGATAAAGCACGACTGTTATTAGGGAATCTTGCAATACCTTCCAGTCAGAGAATAAGCAAAACTTCGAAGGGTTTGAGCATATTTAGTCATAAATAAATTAATTTTTTAAACAAGTATATTGAAACTATAATTTTACATTTTTATTATAATTATTATATTTGAAATAAAATGGATTACAATTAAATATCTGGCCAATCAAACTTGGCTTTAATATTTGGATACTTTTTCTTCTGATGAAGTCCTTGAACTTGTAAGCCACCAAACGGGTACGCATTAATACCCTGAAAGAATGTGTCGTATTCTTGATTATATCTGAGTGGTTCAGCAATTAAATGCATATTTTTCGGTAATTGGTCCGAATTCTTGATTAAATTATCGTAAGAAGAAATGCCGCGAATCGGTGTCGAATAAAAGTTAAGAACATCTATTACCTTAACAATTCGATAAAGCAATGAATTTGGTATTTCGTAATTGAACTCTTTTGCGCACTTTGTCAACAGCTAACAACAAAATCAAATCAATTAAAAATGAACGTTAAATTCATCACAAATATTTAACAAACCCTGTATTTAAGTAACGGATCGCTGAGCGAAATGTTTTTCCAGTCAACGCTTTCTTTAAAGTTTGCGATCGTTTCTGCGCATAAAACTCTCAATTTATTGTCAACATCTTCTGGTGGATCATACGACTTCGTTTCACGACAAAATCTATTTAACATATATTATAATATATAAGCTAAAGTTAAATAACATAGCATTAAATAATAATAATAATACCCTCTATTCTTGAGTCTATCGTAAAGTGATTTCAATTTGTTGGAAGCGGTCGCTCGCGCCACTCGTGGATCACATTCTAGTCGTTCGTTATTTTCAATTTTTTTGATTTGTATGGTCTGCGGTTCTCTTCCCATATGCCAAACCTTTTGCCAGGCTTCCCTCTTATCGACGCGAGTAGTCTTCGTTACGACCGCTACTTTCTCGCCGTTTTCTGTTATTCTATACGATATAAATCTAAACAATTGCGAACTATTATTCTTTACCGCAAAACTTTTCGATAAAAACATTTTGTTAGTCAACAAAAACAATTTCAATTTCACGGTCTGTCTAACTTCTCTCAATGCGTTTATAATACACCATGTGTTTCGTTCAAATATCGGACCCAAACAGTAATTGTAATTATGATTTTAATATAAATTATTATTATTTACTAATATTGAACGAATCCATTCTTCATAGATTTTAAATCAATGATTTAATGCGTTAAATTCTTTATTATTCAATTTTTAAAAATTCTATGGTAATAAAATTTTAAGATTAACTTTGGCATTATTCCTGTTTAAAATTAGGGATCAAATTTTTAAATAATAAAGTTTGCGTTTATCAGGTGTGAGTCACAATCAAAAATTTTGAAATATCCTTTAAAAATTAATTACTAATTAAATAAAACCAAAATAATAATAATATTTTTTCCTAACTCTTTAGCACCAAAATGGTACTTTCCTCATAAAAATTTCCTTAAATAATTAATATATAAACTTTGTAACCATTAATGATTCATTCGATAATAGATGACATGTGATTTAATGGTGTGACGCACGCGCAGTGCACTCTATAATAGCGCCCCAAATCACTATTTGATCGCTTTTATTATTTTAATGTTATTGTAATTATTAAACTGCCGAATATTCAATGTATTTTACGCATACTTTTAGTGCTCAAATATTTCATATCGTATTGTTAATATCGGTGTATGTGTTTATTTAGATTACAAACAGTTTTATCAACATTTTAGTGAATTAGTTAGTATTAATAAAATCAGTATCAAATAAATAAATTAATGGCTAAAGAGTATGACCACTTATTTAAATTACTAATAATAGGAGACAGTGGTATGTGTCATGTGTTTGACAGACACTCGTCTGCACAAATTTATAACTAAGTATTAATTGATTTTCAATGGTAAAGGTGTTGGCAAAAGCAGTCTTCTGTTGCGATTCGCGGACAACACATTCACTGGAAGTTATATAACCACAATTGGAGTCGATTTCAAAATCCGAACGATCGAAGTTGAGGGCGAAAAAGTGAAACTTCAGATTTGGGACACCGCTGGTCAGGAAAGGTTTAGGACTATAACCTCTACGTATGTGATCACTAACTCTTCCTTAACATTACTACCATATTGTTAATTATGTTAATCTGATAGTTATTATCGCGGAACTCATGGCGTGATAGTAGTGTATGACGTGACAAATGGTGACACTTTTGCTAATGTTAAGCGATGGTTACACGAAATCGATCAAAACTGTGATGTCGTCAATAGGATTTTAGGTAATTATCAAACTGTTTTGTCGATTTGATGATTTGTTTCACCATTAACGAGCTTTTAATAAAAACAGTTGGAAATAAAAATGATGACCCAAATCGCAAAGTAGTTATCACTGAAGACGCTCAACGATTCGCCGATCAAATGGGTATACAGTTGTTTGAAACGAGCGCTAAAGAGAATATCAATGTCGAAGAAATGTTTAATTCGATAACGCGAATGGTATTGCGGACCAAAAAGGAGCAGAAAGATAGACAAAACATTCAAGAGAACGCTATTAAACTGCAAAAAGGTAGCGCTCATAAAAGCAAACGAAAGTGCTGTTAACTTATAATTCAATACACATTTTATCTATAGTTATATATACATTTGATAATCATTTTAAATGATTGAATCACATAAACAAAAACTACAATGAAAACAAATTTTCTTATTTTATTGAAAATCATTTTTAATAAACTTTCGATTTATAAATATAATTATTATACTAATCATATATCTATACTTTTATTATGAATATATAAATACAGTTATATTAAATGTATGATACGATTTAATCAATTAATAACAATACATATGTGCCTATTTATTAAGTCATTTTAAGTTTAATTAAAAGTTTTTAGTTTGTTTTACTTACAAATGAAACAAACATTTAATTAATTATTTATTAGCATATTTATTTATATAATTTTTTTATAAATTTATTTTAGGGTTATATAAGTTATTTTTTTAACGTGAAAATTTATATTTACAATCAAAAGTATGTAAACCTAAATATGCTAATAATTATTTGTATTGTCATTATATTCATCAATAATTAAATTTGTATAACTTAAGCTCATTTAATTATACATTATACATTTTTCTATAATACATTATCTTTTTAATTAATAATTCTGATATAATTGATATTAATTAATTTTACTTCTACATCATTTCGATTGTGTTACAATATTTACAGAAAAGTGTAACTAATAGAAAAATTTTAACGAATCAAAACCCAGCATTTTTTATAGGGTACTTCGATAAGCGATAGATAAAAGGGGATCGAAGTGGTATTTAGGGATCTTATCCATGTTTGAAGAATTTTAACTATAACTTTTAAATGGTTTAGACTAATCGAATATATTCTTTTTACCGAATTATTATTCTAAAATGAAATAAAATTAGTGATTAAACGTTGCATTGCTATTATATGTAATGTAGATTAACTATAGAT
>JAQIVF010002547.1:0-10839 GCA_034698365.1 Steganacarus magnus | reverse complement strand
AAAAGGTTTCGCCTCTCTCTCTCTCTCTCTCTCTCCAAACTATCGTTTCATATTACAGACAACTGCTGGTTCTGTTCCATTTTGTTTGTGTTTTTACGAGACATTGCATTTTGATTGGAATTATATTACTGTTATATATTAAGCGTATGATTAATATTTTGATGTTTTTATTCTGTATATTTTTTTAACGACTTAAACAGACAAAATAAGGTCATAAACTTCCTATCATTTTTAAATATCTAACTTAGAGTAAACACATGCCATCTATTGAATTAATTTCTAAGTAGATTACTTTAGTTTATATTTTAAATTAAAAGTTTTAATAGTCCGTAAATGTTTTAATATTACATTAATTTAAATTGTATTTTAATTTTTCACAATTAAATGTATAATTAGTTTTATTAGTTCGTTTTATTTTCATTCATTCATTTTATTAGTTATTTCGAAACTAATAAATATGGATCGCAATATTAGTGGTTTGGTAAATAAGTCCAGTAAATGTAAAATGTATTTTAATGTATATTTACATTAAAACTATTGTTTTGAATCAATTATGTCAAAATAAATAATAGCGATTTAGCATGTCGTCATAATTTGCCATAATTTGCTTTAAGAATGTGTAAAAATTGTCTCTTAAATCCGGTAAGTTTTTCAGATGCCATAATGCCATGCCATAAAAATCCCATTCCTGATCATAAATCATTTATTTGAATGTTTTTACGTGTTTATTCGCAAAAAAAAGAAAACAAGCAGTGAATAGTTTTGTTGTCACTGACAACGCATCACATTTACGTTTAACATTTCTGACATCTATTGAAACAAACATAAATTAAACTTTTATAAACTATTTAACTGACAAAAACAGTAATGACTGACGTAATTATTTCCATTTATTATTAAAATGGCTTATATGGCAGATAAAGATTTCAAAATTTAAATTATATTTATTTAAAGGTGTTTATAAAAATTATTATTATATTATTTATTAATGTTTTGAATTTAAATACAAAAATAGATAATTTAAAATCTTAAAATGAAAAGGAAAAATAATGTTTATTATACAAATTTACTGTACAATGATTTTTAGATTTATAAAACACACATTTATTGGCAAATTAGGAATACATAAGTAGACTTATTATAAGTGTCACAAAATTAACTTAGAATACTTTTTTAATTAAAGACATGACTTTATAAAAAATTAACATTTATTTTTCTATTATTATTATTTATAAAATACTGTTTGATTTTATTTTTATACTTATCAGACAAATGAGAATAAATGATTCTGCGAGTAATCAGACAATTCACTCATAAATGTTATGATATTATCAGTTGAACTTAAATCATCGAAACTGAAATAACCAATCTTTAAATCACACAAATTTTGTAATTTCGACAAATGAGGCAATAATTTGATGCCATATTCTTTAGTGCAATAAATATCGTCATTAATTTCAATAGATGAGTGATAAGTGAATATTTTTGAAATCCCTTTCGTTAATCGTTCTCTCAAATCTAAAACGTAGATATGAACGCTTTGTATAGTATAGCTATCAGAAGTGGCGCTACCTATCGGCGACGTACCAAACCTAATTTAACCAAACATTACATAAAATATTATTTTTCCAAATTTTGCCTATAGGTGGCCCTACTAGGGTGGAGCAATACTAAAAATCAGCCTCAAAGTCTCATAAAATGGTATTTTTAACCCACTTAATCCTAATACTCTTTATTTCGTACATTTCAAACCAATTTTTTTTAAATACTTCATTAAATCTACGGTAACTTCTGCCACGAATCTCACAATAAAGATATTCTAGTTTTTCAAAACACGCCAAATGTTGCAATATATCAATGCTAGCATTACTAGTAAATAACACAGTTAATGACTTTAAACGATGCTTAAAATAATCAGTAAATGTTATAAAACGTTCTCCAAGTATTATATATTCATTTACAGATTCAATTTTATTCAATAATTGTTGTTTATTGTGCTCAAAATAATTATGAAATAAGTATGAGCCAATATAAGCATAATCGAATGTTTTAAGTTTAGAAGCGAATGGCTGTAATGCGAGCATATTTTTTCTTTGTTCATTAGATGTTGTGTCAATCACTGAATAACTAATATGAGTAATATTCACACATTTTTTCATTACATAATTTAATAAATCATTATTTATAACACATTTATTAGTTTTGTCAATTAACACATCAATAAATGAATATAAATCATAATCAAAACTATCAGTTAATATAAGTTTGGTTTGTTTATTAAATATTAAATGTTTGAATTGTTTGTTAACGCATTGCATACGAAAACATTCACTTAAAGATTTGAAGATCTGTCCAAATTTTTCTATGATTTATTTTGATTCTCATCCCTCACTTCCCTTTTATGCTCCGAGTCTTCGCTCTAGTATTACTTTATCTGTGCCTCACTTTGTTATGCTTTTCTTACGTTTCGCTGTGCTATGCTTTGTACCCGCAAGTCAGAGAGAAATAAGTAGAAAAGAAATCAATTTTATTACTTGTTTGATATTTTTTGATACTTGACATGAATATTAAAACATAATCGCTTAAATCTCGAGCTCTCGTATGTCACACAGCAAGTGGTGGTACGCTTTTATTTGTGTTAAAAATTACAAAATTTGCTTTTAGTGAAGAAATTAGAAAATTGATGTTTAAGAGATGCGTATAAAATACTTTTTAAAACTCATTTAACTATCCATTAAAATCACGCATTATATCAGTGATTTAAAATAAAAATTCTTAGGATTATAAATTAGAATTATTTTATTTTTGAGAATATGTTTATAAGTAACTAAAATTTCAGTTAAAAAAACTTTTTAGTTTGACATCATAGTTACACAGAGGGGGGCCTGTCCAGGGTTGACCCCCCCCAAAGTAAGTCGGGGTTTTCAAAAATTGTCGTTTAAATCCGATGAGTTTTTGAGACCCCTATAATTTTGTCCAGAATTCGGAAATAATTGTCGTTTAAATCCGGTGAGATTTTGACCCCCCCCTCGAATTTTGAGAATTTTTGTGAGAGGCCCCCCTAGAGGTTTGTAGTCTGTGTAACTATGGTTTGACATAGTCATCGGTGTCGTACAAATTAATGATTCCTTTCCAGCCGTAAAATTTGAACACATCAATAATTGCAGGTGAATGTCGCAATCTCATAGATTTTCCGTAAGCTTCGGGTCGAAAGTGCGAGGTATGAGAGAAACCGGGGTCAATGAATGGCATCTAAATCTTAGGGGAATATATATTAATTTTCATCATATATTTTGAGATGACATATTAGGTTAATAACTTAAAGAAATTGACGTAAGAGCTAATATAGAAGGTATGAAATATTACGTGAAATGTGTTTGAATAAGAAACTAATGTTTTGTACGACAGGCCTAAGATTGATGAGATAAGTGTGAATATCCCGGGACATAATTGAATGCACACTAAATAAATAGAAAAAATATTAGCATTTACTAGTTGCTATAAAATCTCATATCTATAGCATCTAAATTAGACTGAACTCTATAATTAGACTTTTAGTAATTTAAAAGTATATAAGAAACACTTTCTGTATGTCTTTAGACATTATTAAATAAATTTTTGAAACAACCACATTATAAAACTTGTGTTATATTAAAATAATTATTATTAAATAAAGTAAATTTTAAGTGTGTAATACTGTTTACGGAAATTTTTTATAAATTGTAATAAAATGAGTTCGCTAATGAAAATGTATGGAAAAAATAGTTTTAATAGATTTGGTGATGACTTGTGTGAAGAATTATTGCGTTATTTGCCATTAAGTGATTGTTTTGGTTTGCAATGCGTTAACAGACAATTCAAACATTTCATATTTAATAAACAAACCAAACTTATATTAACTCAATATTTAAATAGAAGCCATTCAGTGATTGATGAGTTAATCGACAAAAATAATTGGAAAATAAATAACCATATTTTAATTTATATGCTAAATAAATGTGTAAATATTAATCAAGTTACTATCGATGGTAAAAATTTAAATATAACTGACGAAACTATTAATATTTTATGCAATTTATGTCAAAATATCGCGTATTTAACAATTGGTGACATAAAAATCGATAGAGTTTTGATTAATACTTTGCGAGCTTTTGCCGATAATTGCTTCAAAAATTTAAAAGTAGTTCACATAAATAACGAATCATATGATATAATATTTCAACAAATACTACCATTTATTCCTACACTTGAATCAATTTATATTCCATATTTGTTTTTAAATAACTTGATAGAAGGTATTTTTCGGCAAAATAATCAACATTTATTGAATAACATTGCATGTGTTCACGACTATTCGATTCGAGATGAAAATTTTATTACATTTACTGATTATTTTGCGCATCGATTGAAGTCATTGCATGTATGGATCGACCGTAATGTTAGCACTGATACATTGAAACATTTGGCAGATTTTGATGAATTAGAATATCTTTATTGTGACTTTCCATCTGGTAATCTGCAAACTTATATCGCATTATTAAAAGAAATTGGTTTGAAATGTAAGAAATTAACTGTATTAGGAATTGATGGTTTAGATTCTCCATTTTATGAGGTTTTCCACTCAGATTTTAAATCTTTGAAGACGTTATTGATGAATGGAAATAATGAAAATATATCACATTTGAGAAATTGCCGTGAATTAAAAAAACTTATTTTTATAGACGCAACCCTATCAGATGCTAATTTTACTGATATTGATATACATTTGCCACAATTAAAATCTATCGAAATAAGTAGCAGGTCTCTATTATCTGGCGAATTAAATTTTATAGGCTTAATGCGTCGTTTATCAAAATTATTAAATTTACAAGATTTCAAAGTAGGGTATCGGACTTACGGTATTTTTCTATCAACCGAAAATATAATATTATTAATCGACCATTGTTTAAGTATTCGAAGAATTAGCATGGATGTTCGATCACCACCATTTGTGTTTAATTTAAATACTATTGAACAGTACATTCTAAATTTGAATAGAAAATTAGAAATATGCGAATATAAATATGAAGATAACTTTTGTGAACATCACAAGCATTTATGCTTCTAAATGAAAAATCGAAACGTGAGATGCTTTGAGATATTTGAAATTTGAATATTTAAATTCACCTTTAAGTCAATATTTTCAGATTTATTACTTTTTTCTGTATAATTTTTCAGTAAAATATTTTTTATTTGCATAGAAATGCTGATTAAAAATATTTGCTATGTTTAAAATAAAATAAAGTTTTGCATAATTTAATAATCATGTAAATCACTATAAAATTACACACACAAAAAACCGGTGCAATATTGCATTTATTGCGACAAATAAATTAGAAAATATATAATAAAACTGTGCAGCACATCTCCGTCAAGTTTAAATAATTATATAACCATAAATATTGACATAGGGAATTCAAATTTGGAATAAAGTGATTGATATTGTAAAGCCATTTAAAGCATTAATTTAGTACGAGTACTGGATAAGATAAAACTTCCATCAATTTTAATCAAACCGCTGGGTTATTTTAAGCGCTACAGCGCAGAGTAAAAACCAAACTAATAAAAAATTTAATTTATTAATTCATGAGCGAAAATTTGTTTTTTTATGTTGCATATCTAAAGGCTTAACTGAGTTAGTTTTTTTCGCGAAAAAAATATTACAACTAATCTGCTGTCGCGTTATACACAGTAGAAAAATATGTAAAACAAAATTTTTATCTATTCGATAAAAATTTTATTTTTATATGCAAACTAATATATATAAAAAGTATTAGTTATATTTAAGTAACACTAGATCCCCAATTTTTTTCCAGTAATGTATTAGAGTTCTTCTCTCTTCGCTAAGAAATTGTAACAAAATATAAATATATAAAATAATGAGTAAAAAATAATTTATGTCGAGAGTATTGACAAAAAATCGATTTGCAAACAAAAGTTTATAATACTTTTTTTGTTCTGATCTCTCTCTCTCTCTCTCTCTCTCTCTCTCTAGTGTGACCAACTCTTTAAAGTAAATTCCTTGAGATTTCTAAAAATTTTAATAATTTAACCGGGAGTTGACCGGGAGATATTTTTAATAAAATAAATCTATAAGATGCTTGTACAATATTATATATTTTCAACTTAATTTTCTACTATTTTCAGATTTATTAGCTTTATATTTGTTTTTATATATAATTGTAAACTAAGAAAATCCATTTTTAGTTTAAAACATTACGAATTTCACCTTTTTTTATTTAAATTATAAATTTAATAAAATTTCTTAAAGTAAATAATGTTGTTATAAAGCATATAAAATTACAATTAATATTGATTTTTAAGTTCCGGGAGGTTCGAACGTCAAGGTCTAACATTACCCGGGAGCCGAGAGAAAACGATCAATTCCGGAAGACTCCCGGTCAAACCGGGAGGGTTGGTCACGCTATCTCTCTCTCTCTCACTCACACTCACTCACAGTTTTTTCCTATTATATATTATATATTACACGTAAAAGATAAGAATGCGGAAAAATAGTTAAAAGAAAAAAGTGTATATTTCTTAATAATGATATTAAACAGGAGGCAAACAAAAAAACCATTGCGAGTCTGTATGGATATATAGAAAGCGAAAAAAAGCAAATCAAAGTAAAGTATGGCTAAGCGTCGTGATAGCAAAAGATAGCAATTGATGAATAAGTAGCGTACAAAGATATGAGTGCCGCCAAAAAAGCTATTCGTTCGAAAAAATGTGATTTTTGTTGTTTGTGTTGTTTGTAGTACAGCGAAAGCGGACCGGATATAAGTTGCACTCTGAGAGCACTGCTGCAACACTAAAACATCTTTGAGGCAAATGCACGCATACAGTACAAGCATTTCTTAGGTTGTCATACATTTGTGAATTTTCTTACACATGCATTGTTTTTGAAACAACATTCTCTCATTTTCTAGTCGTAATACATTTTGTAGGGTTATTTGAAATATTAAAAACTTTTTTTGTTTTCTAAATCAATAAATTTTCGTCATATTTTAGTAGCTGTCTGTTGGTAAACTTTTTCTTAGTTGCTGTAAGTTATGAGAAGTTAAGTTTTTTTACTATGTCAACATTATTTAATATATGCGTCAATTACAGTGTATTAAAGGTATTAATGGTTCGGTTTTTTGTTTGCCCAATACTTATTAGTGTGACGAACTGCTTAAAGAAAATTACTAGAGATTTATAAAATTTCTAATGAATTCACATGGAGTTTACCGGGAGATATTTTTAATAAAAGAAATCTATAAATTGCTATTAAAAATTATATAATTATATAATTAAAAATTCTACTGACTTTCCAGATTTATTAGTTTTCATTTGTCTTTATAAATGATTTTAAACTAATGAAATCCATGTTTAAATTTAAATTATCAAATTTCCGCTTTTAATTAAATTAAAAATTTCATAAAATCTCACCAAACAAATAATGCTCTAAAGTATATAAAATTGAAATTAATACTTATTTTTAAGTTCCGGAAGGTATGATTGTCAAGGTCTGACATTAACCGGTAGCCTTGAGAAAACGATCGATTCCGGGAGACTCCCGGTCAAACCGGGAGAGTTGGTCACGATACTTATATGAGATATATTTTCTTCTCAACAAATGTAAAGCACAAACATATAACTGACGATGAAGTATGGTATCCGTTAGTTAAAGATGTCGCGAAATTAAAAAATAATGCAACATTTATCTTTGTAAAACCGGTGTTTATAGGGGAGTATTAATTATCAAAGTAAATCAAACACTATAAGCAATTTTAGGCTTATTTTTAGTACATATTTGAAGCAATATAAAAGAAATTAATTTTTTCTTAACTAAAATGAATTAAAATAAATTTATTCAAATACAATGATAATATATCTACACTTTTTAATGCTGCAGATAAATTGATCGCAGCAAACGTATTCTATAACAGCATAAAAAGGTATTAATGCAAAGAAAAATAAGAATTAAATTATATGTATAAAATTTAAAATTGAATTTAAATAAAACATAAACTATTCTTCATGAGAATAACACCTTTTTATTTCGAACTAATGCAAAAAATATTCACAATACAATAATATATCAATATATTTTGCCAAACAATAGTGCGCTCGGTATAATCTCTCAGTGTTTTACGCATATAAATAAAATGCCAAATGACATATTAATATATTTATGTGATGTCAGGGTTTATTGACAGGTATATGAAAAATGGACATAGAAATAAATGTCGAGCTGTGCTCATATTAGCATTAAAACTTTGAATGCGCCAAAAATACAGAACGGATAAAACATCATCAAAAAGAGAGTTAAAAAATACATACTTCAACATAAAAGTTTCGACGGTTCGATTTAACCGCGGTTAAAATCGATCACTTTGTGAAATTACCTGTTTAATTTTCATTGATTTTCAAGGTTAAAACAGCAGTTAAACCGCAAAACATGCAATTGCAAAAAACCTACAAAACTCGCTAATCTTCTCAAGATTAAATATATAAATAAGTGTAACACGCTATTACACATGTGACACAGGAAAACGTGGTCAAGCAATTAAAGCAATTAGTCCGCATCTTAACATCAAATATAAGTGTAAAGCATTGAACTGTAATTAATGTGATGGAATTAGTAGTTATAAATGACTAAACATTATTATTAATATTATCACTTAAGTGATCTCAAACATCAAACGATAGCGACACTAAACTAATAAAACTTATTTTGTACTCTTATTAATCGTTTTTGTACTTTCTTTACTTATTAGCGTCACTCGTTAACGAGACCCAACTAAAACAAGTAATGAGTGCAGCATATGCACTATAATTATCTGTATACGCTTCGAGCGTTATTAATTAAAGTGTATTTAGATATAATATTGTGCACTATTTTATTTATTATTCCTAATCGGTTTGAGATAAATTTCTTTCGGTATTACTTGAATATCAGTGGGTCAAATCGGAGTGATAGTAAACTCCATTATCACCATTCTTTCGGAGCCAGCAAAACAGCTGTTCTCGCAGTAACTATCGTTTATATCGAGATAAAATCGATGTCAGACAAAACAAATCTCCAGCGGAGTGAGTGAGACTGGATTTGTGAGTGAGCTTTGAGCAGTGCGGACCCGAGAGCTATATCAATAAAAATCGATGTTCTTTGAAACGTACTGCAGTCCTTAAGCGCGTTACTGTACACTCACACATATAACAGTGGTATAGGTGACCTTAACTTCTAATGATTTTATAACTTGCGCTCATTGTATGTCAAACGAAGAAGAGGATTAAGATTCGTGTTCTCAACCTAAGACTATAGACGCTTAACTAATACAATTGCTTAGAGAACAACAACAATTAAATTTGTAAATTATGGCAAGACTTGTAATGCTGATTCTGGTAACTTTTCAATACCTAATCATCAGTCGACGTCAAATAATCACAATATGTGTTCTACGGTTAATGATTCGACTATTAATGCCATTAAGATTTTGACGTCCAATATAACAGCCAATTTCGGTTCAGTCAATTTGAATAGGGATCAATTCAAAACTACAGCAGATTTTATGAGAGCGTATCATAAAATCGTGTCCGCTTTTAGCGTAGTTGACGATTTTACTTATCGAATGGAGTTAGTGTCCAAACTCCAATCGGAGACTCAAAAATTGGTTTCTGCGAAAATGTTAGAAAAAGAATTCATAACTAAGGAGTTCAAAAATTTTATTATTAACTGCGATAACTGGAAATTGACTGCAGCTAAACGTGAAAAGAAGAGACGCTTATTAGAAGATATGTCTAATAATCAACATCAAAATAACAATCAGTTAAGTCAGCGATATAATCAGAACGGTAGCAACAATAATAGTAACGCTATCAACAATATTGGTGATCAAAGTGCACTTCGTTGTAATTTCTGTGGTGGAAGCAAACACACAGAATATAAGTTCTTCAGAAAGCATAATGATTTGACTGCTGAGGCAACCAGAGCTGAAAATGAACAATGGTGCTATTAGATCAGCAACAGAATCAATCACAGCATAATGTGATCATTGAGGAACAAGAAGCGGATTATGATTTGTCATGTGTGAGTACTAATGTTTCCTAGCGCTACATTATGTTAGTGAAATTGTTTTATTTATTGTTAGTTACATTTCAACATATATTTTATTTTTGAATTTTACTCTTAAAATTTCCTAACTTTAGTCTTAATAATTCTTAGTAATTATTTTCTTTTAAATTTAATTTCCTAAATTCTTTTATTTTGCCGCAAAGTATTAATAAGATGTCGATATTACTCAATATTATAGACGTTGTCATGAGTCTTATGATTAAATGTGCAGACAATGTGATATTTTTGTAAACTATAGGACAGAGTGGCACATATTGATAACAATCGGTGTGATATTATCATAAAAAAATTTTATTGTATGATATATATAGTAATTACATGAGAAACTATTTGTAAATGTATTAAAATATTTTTCTTAGCCGCTAATAGAAATGAGGCATGTCTCATAACACGTGCATGTGTTGTTAAACACTATAATATGTGCCAGTATTGCATACAACAGCACACAACATATATGATAGCAAAAAAGGTTACATATACTGTATTATACAGAGTCAATTAACGGTAACGACATTCACGTTCGTATACTGGTTCTCTCCAGATGTTGAGAACATTACACACACATAAATAGCGAATATAAGGCATGACAATTTTAAGTTGAGGCACATAATTAGTTGTGAATTCGGAGTTAACTATTAATTTTCTCATATTATCATTGAATTTATTAATTTTGTTCAAAATAC